>JAZHPH010000368.1:0-94678 GCA_037356405.1 Nasonia oneida | reverse complement strand
TATATATAAAATCCCCAAATTTATAATAATAGAAATATAAAACACAAATAATCTACTCTATATTAAAAGTATATTACGATACTAGTTGCGGTAAAGTAGATTCACCCTCGTGGGAACAATATCGCCCGAGCGAAGCGAGAGTGATAAGTCCTCACGAGGGTAAAATCCCTTCACCGCACTAGTATTATACGATATTTTATGAAATAACGTCATAAATCGAGATTTAGCGATTGTATTTTTGCACGAGCGAGAGACAGCGGTCGCACCTGGTAGGTTAGAGAGCAGCAATGGATAACTTGCCGATATCGGCAAGTTACCGACTGTGTGGCGCTAGCGTCAAATATGTAATAATCTACCTGAGCGCAGGTAGATGGCGAGCGTGTATAAAGCATTAAAGAGAGGGATAGCCCCGGGCATATAAAGAGCTCCGCTGAGCTGACGGAGTCATTCCCTCTCTGATGCATGAAGCAGGCCGATAGAATGAACTGTTGATCTCATCTACCGACAAATCATCCGGATACTTAGTATGCAACGAGCATAGCGCTCTCGAAAGGTTATCCGGGGGATTATCCCTCTCTTCTAATAGAATATCAGTCTGCGATGTTCTGTATATGATGCACAAAATCAAATAGATGTTTTAAACAAACATTACAATAAATTATATACATTGATTTATGTATTATATATGTTTACTATAATATTTAAATATATGTTAAACGAATTTACTGCATACCGCAAGCTGATGTAAATTTGCAATATTTTAACGTTTTCATCAATTATCGATAGTCATTCCCTAGTGGAATAAAAATGCAATAAATTCTAACAAATTGTAATAAAAGGTAAAAAAAATGTAAGGAAATGTAAGAAACTGTACCTTTTTGTTGGATTTCGGACCTTTTTTCTCGTACGTTTTTGTACACTTTCTTACATTTTTCAGATTTGTTAATTTTTTTTTACATTTTATTACATTTTATTACATATGTTATTTTACCCCCTAATATAGTCAATATATTTTTTTAATTATTAATTGTATAATAAAACGTTACAATGCATAAGAAATTGTAAGAAAAAGTAAAAGAATGTAAGCAGAAGTAAGAAAATAAAAAAGTCGCCATTTTTTATATAATATTACGCTTATAGACAATTTTTTACATTTATTTATTTATTTAACTCCAGAGTTATTCTATGATTTGGTCTTTTATACGAGTAATGCTACGACGACATTAAAGATCTCGCTAAATAAGATTATATTGCACAAGTTTTAGAATCTATGTTTTTGTATTGTAATTTGGTATTGTAAAGAACTTAACATTTAAAATATTATATTCTAACTTTGTATAATGGCACTTTTCATATTTCGCACTATTTCACCAGTTCCGCAATAACATTTGTCTTGCTGTCATAAATCTATCCGTTGTTGCAATTTTTTTCTCTTATGTACGACATAGCCTAGCCGAGCACGTAAGTCCAACCGCACAGGTAACTCTATAGTGTGGAAACATTTCTTTGTGCTGATTAGATGAGTCACATTTACAGTCTGATGTAAAAATTATTTCATCTATTATTACTATGTCCTTATACGGTGACTGTAATTTGAGAGAAGACACTGAGTTTGTAAAAACCTGTTTCCCTCTTATTCCTCTGTCAAAGTAGAAAAAGGCTTTATTTGATCCTAGATAGTTAATGTCGCCATAGGTTATTCTATGGCTGGCTGATTCCGTGATTTTCTGTCCAGGTGCGGCAGTCGCTTCTCTATTTCTTGCTTTGTTGCTATTTTCTGCAGCCATTCCATCTATCATGGAGAAGACCGTTTCAATTGGTTTATATTTTTCAATATTAGGATTTTTGATGTTTTCCAAGTCATTACATATTCCTTTAATAAATTTAATGAATTTGATATTAGCCTTATTGTTTTTTGTTTTGAACATCCAGGTATATATAATATCGTTTTTTATATCGTCTAAACTATCAATAATATTTGGATATGTGTTATTAATTTTGTTGTAATTGTAGGTGGAGATACGACAATGTTTGCGTATATTGTATGAATTACATTTGCCTTTTGCGCAAATGTAGGTTCTAATATTTAAATATACAGAGTTTTCTTCAGTTCCTTGTCGATCATTATTCATTTCTTTTCTTTGCTGTATTAAATTCTGTATTTTTGAGTATATACACATCTACGCTCACATTGATCTTGGTTACCTATCTCAGAGAGCCATATTTTCAGTTGCTGGCAGTCTATTGTCGTGGTATTTGTTTTTTCACTCATTAATTCTTAACCAGTCTTGTATTTTTCTGATGTTTGTTTTTCTCCGCATGTCTATGATTTTGAGATCATTCGGTAGTTTATTATAGATGTTAATAGCTTTGATGTAACTATTTTTTGTGCTTACAGTTTTGTTATACCTTGGTAGGATTATTAGTTTATTTCTTGTTCCGCTTGTTGAATTAATAAACTGATCTTTAAATTTAGTATAATGATAGCGTAGACTTTTGTATGCGAATAATTGCTGTAGGTTAAGTGGATTAGCTCTTTGGAAAGTATTTTTATTTATAATTTTCAGGATTCTTTTTCGGACCGTTTGTAACAGTTGCAAGTTATTTTGGTACACACCATCCCACGCAACTAAATACCTCATTTTTATTTTCAGTAAAATTTCCAAATCCATGGATACATCTACTCTAAGAATAATTTACTACGCACCACCCCACGCAACTATTCCATAGTTAATTAGACTGTGGAAAAATGCGTAGTAAATTATTCTTAGAGTAGATGTATCCATGGATTTGGAAATTTTACTGAAAATAAAAATGAGGTATTTAGTTTTATTTATGAGATATTGAATATGTTTATCCCATCTCATATTAGAATCAAATATTAGGCCTAGGTATTTCGTTTCATTTACTCTCTTAAGTATTTCGTGATTTATTTTAAATTAAATTTTCTTTGGCACGCTATCGCAACAGTTTCCAAAAGTGATTTATACTGTTTTTTGAATATTTAATGTTAGTTTATTGAGCCTGAGCCATGTAGAGATATCTTCAAGGTGTTTGTTCATTTTTACTTCAACTTCAGACCAGGTTTTTCCATTAGCTATCACTGCCTTGTCATCTCCATAGGATATTATAGTTTTCTGGCATATTCATCAGTAAGTCATTTACGTAAAGTATGAAAAGCAATGGGCCAAGTATCGTCCTTTGTGAGACACCAGTATTTACGTTTTCGAAATCACTTGAATGTGAACCTATTTTTACTTTTTGTTTCCTATTGTTTAAGTAACTCATAATAAGTTGATGACCCTTACCTCTCATACCGTATGCGTAAAGCTTGTCTAATAGCATTTTATGATTTACAGTGTCAAATGCCTTTGTCAGGTCTAGGAATGTAATAGCTATCGGTGTACTCTGATCTAGGTTTTCGTATTTTGTTTTAGAGATCATGTTCAAAGCATCTTTGGTTCCAATGTTTTTCATAAATCCATATTGATTTTACTTAATATCTTACTTTGACTTACGAAGTCTATAATTCTCCTGTGTATAACTTTTTCAAAGATTTTAGCAATATTTGATATTAGTGATATCGGTCAATAGTTACCCATTTCATTTTTTTTTCCAGCTTTGTATATTGGTATTACTTCAGCCGCCCTCAGCATATCTGGCCAAATCGCCATTTTAATACATTGATTTATAACGTGGGCCAGGGGGTCTGCAATAATAGCAGCAATAGTTTTGAGTATCCTTGCACTTACTTTATCTATACCTCCGCTTTTTGGTTTCATGTTGTCTATAATTTTTATAATTTCTAATTCTTTGGTTGGTTTAATGTAGATTAATTTTGGATTGCTTTTAGGTAATTCTAGTTTTTTATTACTTGGTGTAATTATTTTATTACTCAATGTTTCGCCAAATTTGCAATAATATTCGTTCATTTTATTTGTGATTTCTATTCTATTTGTGATTAATCACTATTTTTCTCGGTTGTTTTCTTTTTATGAACAATTTTTGCTGCCTTAATAACTTTATCTAGAGTTTTAACGAATTGTTTATAATTTTCCTTCAGTTCTTCATTATGCGGATGTTGTTTTAGTTTATTATATAATGTTTCTTTCGTAATACAGGATTTTACTATCGCTTTTGTTATCCAGTATTTCCTGGGAGTTTTTTTGAAATTATGCAGGTTTGGTTTTTTTGTATTTTGATTTTTCCATGCAATATTGTATTTCTTTTATTATTTCGTTTGAATCTTTTGTATTCTTAAATTTTGTCCAATTTATTTGCTTAGCAGTGTTATTAAGTTTTTTGTAATTTTAACGATAAAAGTCTCCTTCTAACTGTTTGTTATCTTGTTTTAGTGTTCGATTTTTTAATTCCAAGAATAGTGGATAATGATCAGTAATAAGCGTCATAAGTGTTAGCGATTTTGTATTCAGGAAGTCAGTTTTAATAAAGATATTATCAATACACGTTCCTTCATTTATAGTTATGTTTGTTGGTCTGGTGGTGTTTGTAAATCCTGGTAGAAAACCATTTTCTAGAAGATTGTTTAGGAACTTTACACTTATATGATTGTAATCCTGTATATTTATGTGAAGATCACCAATTATAATATGGTTTTTTACATTTTTTTTTTCTGATCTAAATAGATTTTGAGATTCTGATTAAATTCTATACAACTTAGTCCGTGTGATCTGTATAACGATGAGATCTTTAGTAGGATCTTTTTTATTATTAAGGGAGATAATTGTGTTTAGTATTTTAAGCTTACCTATTACAATCGTATCATTAGTATGTTTAAAATTCTCATTTACATAAACCACAACACCATCATTTTTATTGATGTCGCCGTGATTGTAATATAATTTGTAGTCTTTTATTCTATAATACTGATAGTGTGTTAATTTCCATACCTCTGTGCATACAATAACATATGGTTTTATTTTTAGACTTTTAAGAAGGATTTGTAACTTTTCGAAATTGGCATTCAGGCTTCTGATGTTTAAGTACAGTATAAGATCATTATTACTACTTCTATCCTTATTAAAAGTCTCGACATCCCTGTAAATCCACTCTTGTTCATTTAGACTATTTTGTATTTCTTCAATCAAATTTATTTGTGCTTCCATTATTGAATATCTTCTGCTGCTGTGTTTGCTGGATAATTCTGCTGACTGGTGCCTTGGAGTTGCGTAGCTTTTTGGAATTTTTCCACGTTCTTTCTTGGTGCTACTGACCTCTGGTATAGTAGCCTGTTAGTTTGTATTGTGTGTTAATTGTATTGTTGTTGTATTGTGTGTTGTATTTGTTTAATTGCACTTGTTTCATCCCAAGCCGGTAATACAGGTGTGACTGGGTAATCAATAGAGTTAATATATTTATTTATCTTCTTTTTAAGTATAGAACACTTAAGTTATTGTTAAATATACAGTTTACACACTCAATTTTATTGCTATTGCATACACTCACATTGTGTATATCAGAGTACTTTATACATGCAGGATCATTCCTACACTTTGATGCGCTATGTCCGTATCTTCCACAGTTGTAGCAAGGTAATGTTTATCAGATCATAGGCTTTACAGCACTGATGTCCTACAAAAACCTTATTGTTGTTTTCACGTATTGACTTGTATATATCTGGTGAGCATTCCATTAGTACTGTGCTAGTTTTGTTGCTTTTATTGGTGTACATGTGCAGTACCTTACATAAGCTGTTAAAGCTTTTAAAATTGCGTGTATTAATATCACTTTCAATGTCCAGTTCATCCATGTTTGTAGCGTTGTCTATACCAACAATTTTTATTTTTGGATTACCTTGTTGTTCTACTTTGACTTGACAATTTTTAAGTATACTTGTTATCACGTTCTCGAGTGTTTCCAGACTTTTTGAATTCATACAGCTGACTTCTATTTCGCTTTCATTCTTTTTACGTATATACTTAGTTTGCACGTTCTTCTCTGTAACTAGACGCTTCGTGAGCAGTATACTTGGGACTCGCTTTGGTTTCGGCTTTAGGTCTCTTATAACCTCTGCAAATGATTTTATATTCGTCTGTGACTCTGTGCTTTTTTTGTTTTTGCATTTCAATTATTTCTTTATGAAGCTGATTTTTGTCTTGCAGTTCTGCTACTAGTTAATTCAATAGGGTGTTTTCTGCCAAAAGATTCTCCATTTCATTTTCCTCGTGCATAATTGTTGTATTATGTTTTCACCTTTTTTTATTGTGTACTTCATTTAGTAGTTGTTCTCTGATTTCTTCTGATGTTTTCATTTTTATAAGCGCAATGGTTTTCTTTGTCACATCACTTAGCATATGTTGTTCGGTATTAGTGGTTAGGTCTCCTAGGACATGTTCTTGGCATACAATCAAATGTTCACCAACGTACACGGGATTTTTAGTCTTCTCGAAATCACTTTTATGATATACGTTCTCAAAAATTATACAAATCACTGTTTTCACAAGTTTACTTGGATAACACTTGTAAAAACTGCGATCTGGCTTATCCGGAGGTGTTTTGACAATTGGCGCCATATGGACAGTATTATGTTGTTATCTAAAAAAAAAATAACATGATTGAATTTAATTTTTATACAAAGTTTTATATACTGCTCCGAGCAAAACGTACGCGCACGCAAAACACGAACGCTCGCTCCGAGCACTGCTGACTGACGCATTTTGTTATACTTTTTTACGTATTGTTATATTTGTCATTTCAAAGAAGAGACTCCAATGAAATTATGAATCAATGGACTTATAATAAATTGTAATAAAACGTAACAAAATGTAATAAAATGTAGCAAACTGTAATAAAACGTAAAAAAGGTCCGAAATCCAATAAAAACGTACAAAATGGTACGATTTGTTACATTTTCTTCTATTTTATTACACTATGTTACATTTTTTATTTTCACTAGGGTTTCTATTAAAAAATCTCAAATAAGATCTCTACTATTCGGTATACTGCTCTATTAGGTTTACTTCTAAAATATTCTAAATTTGTTATGATTGAAAATTATTTTTTAAATAGTAAAACTGTATTCAAAAATAGATGCATTGAAGCATTCTGAGCAATATTTTGATTTAAAATATTTTATAAATATTTATTTATAAAATTTTAAAATTCAACTTTTTGCAAGTGTATCGAACGTTATCCCCTGATATAGGGGGCGGAAAATGTGCTTGAACGAATCGAAATATATATTAAATACTAACTTATTTAATAATTTAGATGAGTATTAAATAAAATGATAATAAAATTAATTGATCTTTATATAAGGATATAAAATATGATTTTATATAAAATTACATAATTTTCCATGCTTATATTGATCCTTAGTGAAACAAAAATTCTACCCATAACAGTTTTCATCTGCAGATTTCAGACTAAAACAGAAGATAACTGAACAAAACAGAAATTTTCAGCAGAAGAATGTCGGAATTAAGACAAAAGCAACAGTTATTTACAGGTATAATTAGTTTTTTTTAGTTCACTGTGGATGGTACCAGATTTCAACAGTTTTTAACAGTTACGTTAATTAATTAGATTCTATTATGTTATTTAAGGCGTGTTTTTAAAAAGTTAAGAGAAATGTGTAGAAATCCGAAGATAGCTGTTTTGATTGGGAACAAACTAGTGAATGTAGAAGACAACAATTATAAAATGAAGAAAACTGTTTTGAACTATGAAAAAACTGTTGTCTTTACTTATTAATAGTTTCTGTCTGTGGTATTTATTTTTTTCTATTTATTTTTAAAATCGTTAAATTTTATACCTGAAAAAAAATCCAACTGAAGAATCTAGCAAACTAAATAAAACTGAAGACAACAAAAGATTGCTGTTGTCTATGTCTCAATTCCAAAATTTTTCTGCTATCATCTGCAGTTCATAACTTTTTTTTCAGTCGTTTTCATTTTTCTTTTCACTAGGGATTGAAGATATCGCTATCATTTAATATAAAAGAAAATATCGTATTATGTATTACATTTTAGTACAGAATATAAATGTTATGATCGTTATAATATTACATTTTACATTATATTATAAATGTGAATAAAAAAATGTTTAGATTTTGTTAATATAATTAATACTGTCATCAAATAATTATAAAGAGTTTGAAAACATTATTTAACATTTAAAATTTATTTCTATTTTATTCTATAATTTTAAAACCGGTCCTGTCCTACTGAAAAAAGTAGATGACAATCAACTTATTATTAGTTGATAATCAGCTGATGATCTGTTGATAATCATGCCAAAATTTCAGCTGATTATCAGGTGATATCAGCTTAATATTTTTATTTAAGCTAATAGTTACAAATATGCGTTTATACGAGATAAAATGCTATTGATAATCAGCTGATTATCCGGTGATAATCATCGCAAATTTTTTAACCTTCAGTATAATTTATGAAGTTGTTTTAAATTAATAAAATTTATAAAATTTACATAATGAGGACCTACACGGTTTTATCATCCAGACGATAACACCAAAACACTGGCTGTAAGCTACAAAATTTTTATTATTCAATATTTAAAAAAATTCTTTGATGATTATCACCTGATAATAAGCTGATTATCGTTAACATTTAATTTCGTACAAACGCATTTTTTTAACTATCAGCTTTAATAAAAATACGTTTTGACATGATTATCAGCAGATTATCAGCTAATAATCAGCTGATTGTCATCTGCTTTTTTTTAGTAGGGTGTACCTACCCTACCCCAGCCTGCGAAATAATGATATTTGCAATAAAAAAAAATACTAATCGATGGATTTTAAATAGCTTAATTCAACTACGTTGTCCTTCGAAATTGCTCACCTCAAATTATTTATTTAAAAATCAATAAAGTCATTAATCAATAAATATCATAATTTTGCAGGCTGGGGTAGAGTAGGTGTAGGGTGTGTAATAGTAGTTATAACTACTTTTGTAGAATGTTGACTGTATTGAATATATTCATATCGTCGCTCCGTACGAAGACTAGCACAGTTCAAATTTTCAAACAAAAACTAGCACAACTCACGATTTGATGCGAAGAGAAGCATAATTCAAAAATGCCGCCAAGAGTAGCACAACTCACATATTTCCCGCCAAGACTAGCACAACTCGCGATTATATTACTCAAAATGTGACTATTTTACGTTTTTATTGGATTATTGGGTTAGTTAAGTTCATGAAAACCTTGGACAATGACAGGCAAACCTCAAAGTTTTAAAAAGTTTCGAAAATTTATAAAAAAGTGAACAATTTAAAAACATGTTTGTAAAAAATTATTGTATTAGTGAAAACAATAAAAAGTTGTAAATGTGAACATTTAAAAATGTTCATAAGGGACATTTTCGCAAAAATCGAGAAATTTGTATAGAAATTCGTTGTTAAAAGTTTGAGTTGTGCTAGTTTTCGTGGCAAATGCGCGTGCTAGTCTAGCGTGCGTCAAATGAGTTGTGCTACTTATGACGGGAAATTTGAACAGTGCTACTCTTCGTAGGAAGCGACGATATATACTTGACGGTAATTAATTCTCGTGGAACGTTTTTGAAATTGTGCTTATGATCGGTTAAAATTTATCAATCTGGCAATCTGATTGGAGCATTTCAAATACTTTCACAAGAATTAACTACCATTGAGTGAACCTCAAATATTTAACAGTATATTTAATTGTTAAGTCGCTAATTCGATCTTTTATTTGTTTATCCTTACTTACTTGCGTTTAACTGCTTGGGCTAAATCACTGCTGCTGTACTGTAGTCAGGCTTATACAGGATGGGTGTATTCGAATAAAGGACACAAAGGCTGGTTCTCACGATTTATTCAAGGCAAAGTTTTCTATAAAGACCGAAATCGCAGCTTAAGACTGGTAGTTCTTTGGTAGCGACGGATAGGAGCGTCGTCTAAAGAGTCCAGGTTGAGTGTACAAACACAACTGATCGCGCAGAGTATACAAAGTATACTCATCAACTTCACTGTTCTAAATATTATTCTGACTCGTAACATCCCCCCAACAAGCTGGTTGCCTATTGGTACAATAGCAAGCGTATGTCAGGTTTCTCTGTATTGTGAAAATGTTTTAGGGCCTCGTAATCCGTTACGATTTTAAATTTTCTACCGTATAGATACTATCTAAATTGTTCTTTCGCGAAAACTATTGTTAATAATACTTTGTCGTATGTAGGGTAACGAAGCTCGCTTCCTTTAAGGCAACGAGAAGCATATGCGCACGGTAGGTCTTTTCCTAATTCGCCTTGGCTTAATACCGCGCTGAGAGTCCAGTCGCTTGCGTCAGTTGTTACGATGAATTCTTGGGATAAATCTGGCGCTTTTAATATCGGTTCTTTAGACGCGTTTTTTAAATTATCTCGTGTGTGTTTCTTGGCGTAGAGTGAGTTTTTTCCCGACCGAGTGCCTTAAAGACTTCGTCTGTTGGCTTCAGTATGCGATTTGCGCGATTTTCACGGAGGTATTTTATTATTTCGAACTCTTCGTTTGATAACTTCATGGCCTCTCTATTTTCAATATTGGTTGCCGTCGGAAAGTGGTCTTTTAGCCTACGTGTTTCCTTGTACTGTGAGCGTTCTAGGTTTGTCAGTGGATTATTTTCTACTGGATTGGCACTTGTAGTGAGTTTGCTAATATTGAAATAATTTTTTACGCCTACCATGCACTTTTTGTTTATGCTCAATCTTTCGCGCGCGGCCAGTGGCATGCTCATTCTACTAATTGCGTTTGTGCTTTTACTTGTTGCGTTTAAACTAAGATTACTTATTCTTTCGTTTATATTCTCGAGTTCATATTGGGTCGCGGAGATGTCTGGTAGCGCGCACGCTCCTTCTGGCGTTATTGTCGAATTTTCTAGTGATTTGCGGTATGCTTTTATCGCCGCTCGTTTCGCTTGACGGTTTGGGAAACTCGTATTGTTTTGGTGTTTGATCTAGCGGATATAGTCGATTTTTTCTAGCCTCGAGCCATGTTTCGTCGTGCGTGAGTTTGTTTGATTCGGCTTCTTCGTCGGATGATGCCGAGATACCCTCATATTCGCGGCGGGACCGTAATGCTCTACGCGTGCGGGGTCATAGCGTTTGTTCAATTCTAAATATTTCGCATGCATATTTCCTTTGCTTTGGGTCCCATTCTGGCTTGCTTAGAGATCCGCTCTCTTTCGCTTTTATATTCGATTTCTTCGTTATCCCTGTCATAATATTAAATAAACCTGGAGGAGCCATTGGGGATACGACGGATAATAGATGCGTTTGTATGTTTTTAAAGGAACATGTTTTGTTTTTTTTTATATCCAAGTGATTTGAACCGAAATTTGTGCGACGGTAAAGACGCGAGCCAAGCTGATGTAACAGAATAGACTTACAGAAGGTTGATCGAAATGCTGACTGCGGTAGTGATGAACATCGTGACGGCTCTTGGCATGGCTGCGACTGCGATGGATAGTTGCGATTGATGTAAATGCGGCTGCGAATTCGCGCGCGCCAACGGCTGGTCTGCACTGGCGGCTGAATGCGCGTGATGATGGTCCGGGCAGGCTTAGGTGGTTGATCTCGGCTTCAAGGGGTCCGTTGGTCGTAGTGATTTTTTTTGTAAGGTACGTCGGCGGTTGCGGTCTCTGAGCTCCGGTGTAGAATTCGGAGCCTCGACGGCACAGGAGTTCTCTCTTCACAATTCTGTGTTGCTTTGACGGTGTAAAATAGTTTGCTCACTCAAATTCTTGGGAACGTGTAGACGTTAAGTCCTGATCCTCTTCGAAGATGGACCTTTTCCAAATTAAAAATTGTTTTTCTGACAGACAGCTTTCTGCTAGTCCTATTTTTTGTCCTTTCTGAGTGCCCGAGCCCACAAGGGATGCCACGTGTTACGAAAGGAGGGTGGTACTCGGGTGATGGACAAGAGCAACACTCCGCAGGTGTAGGGTGTTGTGCCACGGGCTTACGCCCGTGACAATACTTTGATTAAAAGAAATTGACGCGAAAGAAGATTGTTAAGAATAACTATTAAAAGTTAACAGACAAAGCAAACTAAGATTTACATCAGCTTAGGGTGCGTAGTTGCACGGGTTGTGAGATCTTATTAAAACATGTATATCTTCCTATATTATATAGTTATTTTGGCTATATCCCCCCCCCCCACACACACACACCCCACAGCCCTTTACACAGTAATAACACGAATTTTGTAGAATAAACTTACTTAAAATGTACTTTTAGTTAACTGTCAATGTTTATGGTTTAAAATTATATACTATATTATACAGTTATTTTGGCTATACTTATGAACGGTAAAAAGGTAACCATCAGTAGACAGTTTTTCACACCACCCAAGGGGTACTGTCAGAAGCACATTATTTCAGTCATAATGTACTTTGGGCGCGTTGATTTTTTTTTATTTTATTGTATAAAAATTACCAATAATTTTCTGACATGATAAAATTATACTAAATTATGGTTATTGTTAAAAATGAATGAATTTTGTTCTTAAGATAATGCATTTGATTTCAATTAAAGTACCAGAAATACCAGATTGAGACATAAAGTCAAAATAGTTATCGCTACTTTTAACATGTTAAAATAACAATATAAGTTTCAATAATATCTAATTCAACTATTATCTTATAATTGTTATATGAATATGTAAAACTAAGAGGTAGTCTGCACTTTGTAGTGCTACCAACCCCTTTTGTTTTTCTTAAGTTACTACCTCTTATGAATATAGGTTAGTCTTCACGCGCTCCCATTTTTTTTAGTTGTTGTTCCGTTCCTACACACGAACAAATATGTAAATCTTAGAGATAAATAAATCTTTTATTTACTGGAACATCGCAAGTTAAGAGTTAATTATTCACCCAATTCTTAACATAACATTTTGATAATAATCACTTCCTACAATAAAATCACAATAATATTTCCAATTGTTGATAACTTTTTTGACTATCATCGTTCTTATATTGTTATGTAAATTTTCATTATTGTATACAAAAATTGAAAAAATTCGAAATAATCCATTACCATCTTGTATAGTAATTTTGTTTTTATTTGTTGATTTAAAAATTTTTTTGTTTTTAATAACATCATTTCTAAAATCAATAATCCTTCTTTTGAGATGTATTGAACGTTTTTTAAAAATGTTATTTATGGCATGGACTGGTATAGCTTTGATATTACTTCCAATGGGAATGACCAGTCATAGAACTTTTCGTTTACCTTTAGATTTAACCAATATCCAAGTCCCATTTTTAAGATTTAAATCTGACAAAGAAAAATTACGAAATACGGATTTAATTATTTGGGATGAAGCTTCTATGATTTCAAAAAAGACTTTAGAAATAGTTGACAAAACATTACGTGATCTATGTGATATCGAAATTCCTTTCGGAAATAAATTAATAGTATTTAGGGGGGGATTTTCGACAAATTCTTCCTGTTTTAAAAAATAGTAATAGAAGCACTATTATAGCAGAAACTATAAAATCATCATACCTTTGGTCAAATTTCCATATTTTGAAGTTAAATATAAACATGCGTTCATGTTATAAAGAATTTTCAAAATTGTTACTGAAAATTGGAGAAGGAAATATTACAACATTTTAAATTCCAAATGAATGGAAAACAAACGATATATGTTCAAAAATTTTTGGTAAAAAATTTCACTTTTCGTTAAATAGTGTAATACAAATATTGCTTATATTTATATTCTTTTGAGCAAATTTTGCATTTATATAATTCGCCATTCATATGCACATTTATATGATCAACTAAAACACATTTTCGACTGAATTTTTTTTTACAAAAATCACACACAAATGTCTTGTAACCTGTATGAGTGTCGACAAGATTTCGTAATTGTGATTTTGTGACAAATTTAGATGTGCAAAGTTCACATTCATACTTTTTTTGCTGTAAGTGAGATTTTTTATGAATATTTAAGTTCCCTACTTGAGTGAACTGTTTGTCGCAAATATCACAAACAAAATTTTTTTTTCGTGTGAATTTGCGAATGCGTCAACAACGAACTTCTGTTCCTAAATGTCCTTTCGCACGACCCACATTCATACTCCATTTCCTGTAAAAAAATAACTATATATATATATATGAATACATACATAAAATAATGTTATAATAAGTAAAACTTACTCAATTTTACAAAGTAAACACAACGTTTAGGTTAGCAGTAAATTTATCACAAAAATATATAATTATATTTACATTTCTTGTAGTCCTGCATGAATAATTAAATATATTATTTGAAATAAGAAAAATGGAAAACTGTAAATGACAGTTTACTAAACTTACAGTAGCAGTGGTTTTATCACTCAAAACAGAAATATACGATTTCTGAGTTTGTTTATCTTAAATCTTATATACATGGCCTTTAACTAAAATTAAGGTGAAATTTGACTTTATCTTTATCCCGGTTTTACTTTTTTTCGCTGATAGTGAATGCGATGGGGTTAGCAGTAAATGTTATCACAAGATCAAACGTATATAACAGAAGTGTCACCCAGTAGCAGGAGTAGACAAATGTCGGTAAAGTAGATTAACTGCTGTAACCACTGGCGTATAATACATATCATCGGACCGATCACGTGACAAAATATCGGGAGAAAAAACTCTGACGAAAAGAAATATACCAAGCAAATTTTCAACTCGTAATATGCGATGCAATCGCAATATCTCAATAGAGATTTTCTTTTAGACAATAAAAAACCAAATTATAAACTACATTTAATTATGTCCTGACCGTTTTTTTGACGGTCTTGCGCGGCAAGCCAAAACTTACCGCGCAAATTTAAATAGTGTAATTCTCGTTAAAAAAAATTAAGTATATACAAAAAAATAAGTTGAATTACAAAATCTTATATAATTATTCAATTTTCTTTTATTATTATTGTAGATCCATCTGAGCAGTTATGTACAAATGAAGAAATAAATAGGATCGATTTACTAGACAGCAAAGAAACTAAATCTTCTTCACGAAAAAGTAACGTTTCAATTTTTTCCTTATCAGGTCGCTATTATAATAATAAAAACGTAAGAGGGAATATTAATTAGCTCAATGAGAATTTAGTGGCTGCCTTAGATAATTGCAGAGTTTCTTATAGGGAAAAAAGTAATTTGGGAGCCACCCCTAAGTCACGATTAATAGAAGAATGATGAGCATAACATTGTCTCACCCTCGTAGTACTTTGCGTTTTGAAGTGTCTTGGCACACTTTTTTCTAAACTATCNGAAAATCCAGTAAATTTTGCTTTTAGATCACAATCTAATATACTTTGTGAAATTGCAGGGTGCTCTAATGTCGCAATTGTTCGATGTTCATGGTGTAAAAAATCTTTATGTTTGAAACACTTTTTTGATGATTATCATGATTGTTCTACTTATGATCCTTGATAACAATTAAGAAAATTATGTAATTTTCAATTACCGATGTATTACACATAAATTGCATGATCTAAATAATTGTAATATAAGTTTGTAGAATGTATTCGAAATAAAATTTATTACACAAGAGTTCAAAATTTTAATTTATTTCAAACCTGCAATAATTCATTGTAAAATGAAATGATTTTCATCGATATTCAATGTTGTTTTATTAAAAACTATAAAATATACAATAAATGTGTAAATCTGCAAATAAATTAAAAAAATTTTAAAATAATTCAAGAATATAATTTTTTATTTAAGGATAAAATAAAAAAATAACCTCAAGGGTAAAACAATCAAGAAAAAAAATTTTTCTTCGTAAATCTCGAAACACGTCAACTTTAATTTCTAATTTTCTTGATGATAGTGCAATTTTCAACCAAATCTAGCCGATTTGATCAATTTTATATTGAAAAAATAGCGAAAAATTGCACATTTACCCCAAAAAAAAACAGGGGTTGATACCCTTCGGGGTAAAAGTTGTGCCTACAGTAGCGTCTTTTTATAATAAAGAATTTGGCGTTGGTTTTATTTAAAAACTCCAAATAGTTTTTGAGATATTAGAAAAAACCTGTTTTTGGGGGTAAACTTCAAGGGTGATTTTCACCCCTTAAATCGACGAGTTAGCACGTAAGAAAAAACACGTGTCTAATATTTTCTCGAGTACTACAACATATCACAAATGATCAAAATTGGTGAGGTACACCTGGGGACCCTTCCTTGTGAGCCTAATTTGGCCACTGCACACTAACTCTCTTTCTCGATATGTCTGACGACCAACGTACTGAAGATCGATTCCTTGGTCCTACATCATATAAGACCTGCACTAAGGTCATCGGTAAGGGAAATCCTCGCAAATGCGATAAATGCGGATGGTACTATCACGCTAGGTGCACGCCGACGCAGCCAATTTTCGACAACGGCAAGACAATCCAAGTCTGCCGTAACTGCCTGTTGGTTTCTAACCTCTTCCCTCCTGGTACTGTAAATTCCACTCCATCTTCACGCAGCTCAAGTCCTCTGCTTCAACCTCAGGGGGGCAACTCGTCAGCATCAACGACACGGTCCTCCAGTCCACAGTCGGCTGATACTGCTATTCTCAATAAAATCCTAGAAAAACTCAACAAACTTGATTCTATAGAGAAACTTCAAAACACCATGAAAAATGGAGCTGAAGAGAATGGTCGCCTTCTAGGGGAGAGAATGTCGGCGATTGAAAGATCCTTGGATCCTTTGGACGAAATTCCACGGCTAATGAACCGGGTGACAGTGGTGGAGGCTGATGTGGCGGTTCTGAGGACTGAGCAGGTCGATATCAAAGGAAAGCTTGAGCAGTTACTGGCGAAAGGAGTTAGTCCCTCTACGGATTCTTGTTCGGCCTTGGCACTTGACCTTGAGACTGTTCAGCAACTCCGTCACTCTAATGCTAGGATCCAAGCTCAACTGGATAGAGTAGCATCGTCCCAGGCTAAACTCTCTGCAGAGCTGGTCATTACAGGGCTTGCTTCTACTCAGGCTACATCTCTTAGACTTCTGGCTTATGCAGCCCTTAAGCCACTGGACGCTCAGCTGACAGAGAGAGATATTACCTCTGCTAAACCATTGATCAAGAGGAGAGCTGTTTGTGAGGATGATGCGGATTCTGCTTTTATTACCGTTGCTGTCACCGAAATGGAAGACCTCAAGAGTTTTTTAGATTCTCACACAAATTAACACCAAACACGCTCAGCCTGGAGGCTGTAAATCAACATCAACACCAACTAAAAAGTGTCCGCCTCATTCCACCTAGACCACCGTCATCGACATCGTCCACAACATTTGCATCTACTACCAAGGTAACTGTCCGATGGTCTAAGAGCCTGCCATTTCAATGCTAACTCTCTCACGGGTAACATTGAGATGGTGAGGCTTTTCTTATCCACTCGTCCCCTTTTTCACGTGATAGCTGTAACCGAGACCTGGCTAGACGATAAGATCAAATCAACTACTCTCTCTACAGACGTGACAGAAACAGGAACGGTGGAGGTGTGGCCCTCTACATTCATCACTCACTCACAGCTAGCGTTATATCATCGTCTGACGACACCTGGTCGGGCAAGCCAAGAAAGCCGGGGTATCTCTTCTATGAAATCTCCGCAAAGGGAGTCATGCCCATCTTTGTCGGCGTCGTTTATCGTCCACCCCATGCCCCTTTCATCCAAGGCAGTGATTTCATACAAAAACTAACTACATTCATGCATAATTATTCGACTAAGCTAATCATGGGCGATTTCAACGCCGACCAACTCTCCTCATCTAAAGATGCCAAGTTCATCAAGGCTCTCATTGAGGAGAACTCCCTTCAGTCGGTCCCCTACGGTGCTACGCATCATAAACAGGAGCCCGACATCTGGCTTGACCTCTGCTTAATTGACGAGCAGGATCGCCTGCTCTCACACTGGAAAACAGACACTCCTTTCATAATCGGACATGACCTTATCACGGCCACTCTCAACGTTCGGATTTCATGCCACGTACCTAAAACATACTCTTACAGACACTACAAGGGAATCTGTGCTGAGAGGCTAAGGGACTTTCTTGGTGCATGTGACTGGTCATCGCTCGCTACTTCATCACTTGACGAATGCATTGCCATCCTAAACGCTAACTTGACTAACGCCATTAACCACTTTGCTCCATTACGTACAGTGACTTATGACCGAAACGTCACCCGTGGTTCACCACGGCTCTTCGTGACCTCTTGAAAGAACGAAACAGACTCTACAGACGGTTTCGCAGATCACGTCTCCCTCTAGACCTATATTTCTATAGATTAGCGAGGGATGATGCTCATAGACAGGTCGAGGATGCCAGGCTGAATTATTACCACTTACGCCTGTCAACCCTGACTGATGTCGGCGAGATCTGGAGAGAGCTTGACAAGCTTGGAATCACCACTCCCAAAGAGAACACCCACTCTCGCTTCTCCATTGAAGACCTCAACATGCATTTCAGCGGAATTTCCAACGATCCGCTCGCTCCTGCTGTTGAGGACTATCTGCGTACCCTAGAGAGTCTGGATACCCCAGAGCACTTTAATTTCAGGGAGATAACGGAATCGGACGTCCTGGCTGCAGTAACGCACTTTGACACTCTGGCCAGAGGCAGCGATGGCATCCCACAAGTTGTCATTCACAAGGCATTGCCAGTACTCGCTCCTCTACTCCGTCATATTTTCAACCTGTCATTGAGTGAGTCATGCTTCCCCTCTGACTGGAAGATGTCACTAGTGCGTGCGCTGAACAAAGTCAGCTTACCAACAGCTCAAACTGACTATCGTCCGATCTCTCTCCTCTGTTTTCACTCCAAGGCGCTGGAGTGGCTAGTGCATAGGCAGATTTCCGAGTATCTTGAGTCAAGACTCTTCATTGACGATTTTCAGACGGGTTTCCGCACTGGACACAGTACACAGTCTGGCTTGATTTAGTTGACTGATGATGTCAGGCTTGACATAAACAGGATGAAGGTAACACTTCTTATTCTTTTTGACTTCAGCAAGGCGTTTGACACCGTGTGTCACGTCAAGCTCCTTAGAAAGCTGTCCTCTTTCTGCTTCTCTAAGCAAGTCATCCAGTGGCTTGCATCTTACCTCACTGGTAGAGAACAAGTCGTCATTGGTGACAACAACGAGCTTTCCACCCCTCGTTCTCTGAATATGGGGGTGCCGCAGGGGTCTGTTTTGAGTCCCCTGTTGTTTGCGTTGTACATCAATGACATCAGTTTCTGCCTAGACTCTGATGTATCACATCTTATCTATGCGGATGACTTGCAGATCTACAGCCAATGCCACCTTGAGGAGCTTGATTCTTGTTCCGCGAAGATGAGTGATAATGCCGATAGGATAGCGGGTTGGGCTGCGCTAAATCATCTTAAGCTAAACGTTCTCAAAACCAAAGCGATTGGCTTGGGTTCTCCCTACTACATAAATGCTTTACCAACTGTAGCTAATACCTCCCCACATAGCACAGAACGTATCAGAAACGTTGTAGAAACGTTTCTCATAAGGGGTTGAGAAACGTTGCAGAAACGA
Source organism: Nasonia oneida (assembly GCA_037356405.1). Taxonomy (NCBI): domain Eukaryota; kingdom Metazoa; phylum Arthropoda; class Insecta; order Hymenoptera; family Pteromalidae; genus Nasonia; species Nasonia oneida. The sequence goes on along the minus strand of JAZHPH010000368.1, from coordinate 75,182 downwards.
TTCTGAAACGTTAAAATGTCCCACTTTGTTGCAAATTTAACGTTTGGCAAACGTATGGGAAACGAGTTGCGAAACGTTGCTGCGTCGTTTCTAGCCCTGGGGGAAAAAATTATTTGTAAAAACTGCAACGTTTCAGTTTTGTCGGCGAAACGTTTTAGTTTTGTTGGCGAAACGTTGCTGCGTCGTTTCTAGCCCTGGGGGAAAAAATTATTAGTAGAAACTGCAACGTTTCAGTTTTGTCGGCGAAACGTTGCTGAACCAATAGCAAAATTTCAAAAATAGGCTTTAAAAGTTTCAGTTTCGTTGTAAAAACGTTTCTAAATAAATTTTACAAAACTCTCGCGAACTTTTAGGAAACGTTCCTCAGACGTTTTAACTGGCAAATTAAAACATAAAAAAAAGACGTTTCATTTTAAATTAATTAAAACAAATGTGTCAAATAAATATAACTCGAGGGTGAGTAAAATTTATGTGCAATGTATATATTACCAATACCGTCTGCGACATTCATTACAAAAAATACTTGTTAATACAAGAATCGTCGATGTTACATTCTAAATTACACTTATATGTGTACGCTCGTTAGTTTACCTAAAAACGATAATGAAGAATTAAGAACAGAACAAAAATAAACTATACTCGATTATAGTTTCATATCCATTAAACATGGCTAAAATACCTAAAAAAAAATAGATGTACAGTTGTACATACGTATAAATTTAGAGAAAAACGCAATACAAATCGTAATACAATTATAAATGCAATTCGTCTTCTTTTTCGCTATAAGCTTTTTGGTTTTCTTGAGCTTCTTGTTGGTTTCTTTTTTTGGGTTGTTCGCCTTCATGTTCCTTGTCTTTGTCGTTACGGGTTTTTAATTTCTTTGCTGTTGTTTCCATCCTTTTTTTGCCTCCTTTAACCACGTTTTACACGTATCATCGGCCTCTTTGGTTTGGTAGGAGAAATCAACAACTTCATCTAGAGATTAATGAATCAATTAGATAACTATAACATACAAAATGAGCATAAAAACATTATTTAAAAAAGGAATATTATTACTTACTATGAATCAAATCCCATATGCGCAATGTACTAAACGGTTTCTTTTTCAACTGTCTATTTGTTCCACAGAAGTTGTAATGAATAGCAACTTTGTCGGTTAAAATACTAGCTAATTTCTCTCTTGTGATATCGTGTTTCGTGAGCCTTCTTCCTCCTATAGTTCTCAAATAGTTTCGCTGTAAAAATATTTCATTTAGTCTTATGTTATATAAAATTTAACATAAAAAAAGTCTTACTCACCACTTGCATGACGTAATTTCCATCACGAAGATCATCGTTGAACTTAATGAAATCTTTTAAAGAGTCAATCGGAAAACGAGATCGAATCGCAGACGATTCAGAAGAGCAAATCGAACCGTTACTGGAAGTAGGTATCATTACCTGTCGCCTTTCATTTTGAAGCTTTTCTTCGGCTTGGTTGCGCAAAACTTCGTGTAACATTTCTGGAAGGAATATTAATAAATACAAATGTAGATTACATTGATATTTCTCATTGATTTTTTTGTATATGTTACGTCGATTATAAACGATACCAGCTACATATACTATTTTATCTTCTTCCTTCAGATTTTTTATTTCTGTTAGCGCCAGTCGCTGACAGGGGCGTGGTTTCAAAAAGTTCTGCGCGTTTGATGGGTCTACATCGAGATTTACACGTTCTTCAGTGACAATTGTTGGTGCTGTTTTTCTAAAATTTTTCCTTTTACCATCGTCGTTCAGGTTTGTTTGATCAGCTGTGCGTTTAATTCCTCTATTTTCTTTTTCCCACGCTCGTTGTTGCTTCATAACGGCTTCATCGAATGAATCTATAGAAACCGTATTGTCAGGTAATAAAGTTTATGAAAATGTATTACTTGGTGTCCTAATGTCCTTACCTGCATATCCCAGTATGTCGGTTACTCCTCCTGTGACCCAGTTTTTCGAAGGCTTCACCCTATTTACAATGTCATTCTGAATCACATATTCTGTATTAGTTTGAGGCCAAGCACACTCTTTTCGATCAAAGTTTAGCCAAAATCCTGGGACAACGACAGCTTCAGGCTTCTGTGCTAATTTCACTATGTACCATAATTTTTTGGTTTCTGTAAAAAAAGCAGATATAAATAATTGAATTTCAGTTCATCGAACGAATCATTTATAAAAATATTTGAAAAACATTGAAAAAATTTGTGTTTACTTTCAATTTTTAATATTCTAATCAATCAACATTTGAATTTATGACTTTAATACAAAGACAATTAATTAATTAATGAAATGCCAGCCCAATAAACAACAAGTTTTCTAAAAGCGCACTTAAAGATGACTTTCTCTGGGTAAACAGACGTCTTTAAGAAATTCTGATAGGAATCATTTAAGATGGCTTATAGGTTGCGGAGTGTCCAGCCGAAAGGTATCTTTATGCATTCGCAAAGATATCTTTCAGAAATTATAAATGTAATCTTGAAGCCATCGTAAAGATCACTTTAAGAGCTTTGCGACTCCATAAAGATACCTTTCGACTGGACACTCCGCAACCTATAAGCCATCTTAAACGATTCTTTTCAGAATTTCTTGAAAGCATCCGTTTATACCTAGAGAAAGTTATCTTTAAGTGTGCTTTTAGAATACTTGTTTGTTTATTGGGTTATTTATTTAATTTACATACACTTTATAATTATTTACGCATTCGCAATGCCGCATCCTAAACGCATCGCCGCTAAACGCATACGCCTACATTCATGCACACGTATTATTTTATAATATATAATTATAACTTCTACCATCTTATATACTAACTACCATAGATTCTTGCCGCTTGCGAGTGAGAAAAACCGGACACCACCTGGCGGCAGCTCCACGATAGTCACTTTTTTCACCCGGAGATATCTTTCTGCACGCTTTTTGTACACTTTCAGAAGAGATTTGGTATACAAATTTTAGCTATATTAGCAGACAGCTTTTTGACGGCTTTTTATGAGACTCTTACAGTCATCTTGCTTAGGCGCTCTTTAAGCCATCATTTTTTAGAACAACTTTGACGACTCTTAGACAGGAAACATGGCGGAAAAAAAGACGCCAACTGGACAACTTTTAGAAAACTATGAATGTATTTCAAATTTTGTCATACACAACTTATCTAAAAGATATCTAATATGATCACTTTAAAGCAATCTTTAAGCGCTCTCATATAAGATATTTCTGAAACTTTTTTCTACAAAAAAGTTTTAAAGGAAATGTCAAAAAGATGTATGAAAGTGATCTTTAATGAATACTATTTTAGTTCATCAATACTTATCTCTGAAAAAGTCGTCAAGTCGACTACATTAAGAAATTCTAAAAGAACTCTTAAAAAAGGTAATTCATAAGATATGTAAAAAGTTTGATGACCCTTTTCTATGACCTAAAAGCTATCAATTTGAAGACTTTTAGAAAATCTTAAATTAGTCTTCCGAAAGATAGGTAATAAGCTATTCCAAATTTCAGTAAGTTGTCTAAAAGGCATCTTTTTGATGTCTTTTAGAAATTCTTAAAGAGCTCTCGAGAAAGATAAGTATTCAGATGTCTAAAAGTTCGCCAGTGTTTATTGGGAGTGGACAAAAAAAATACAGCTAATCGAACAGACCTTTTAACGATTCGCATCGCTTGCAACGGAGCAAGTATTCACAGCTAACTTCACTATTGATTTGAAAAGTTCAGTACTCGACACGGTTGCGAATAAGTACCTAACCTTTTAACGTTTTAAATCGGAGTAATTACATTCTAGTAATTTATTAACCCTTCATACAATTGCAAGAATATAGATACAACGCAGTTAATATAATTATTGTCAGATAAGTATTTTACTCTGCACTTGAATATCTTGTCTCTTTATGTCTAAGATTTCTCTCTTTGTAAAAAGAATTTTCTTTTATTTTACAGATTTTTTAATGAGCAAAGATTCAGGAGTGTGAAGTGTAACATATAGAGTGCAATAATATGAAGAGGCGACACATTAGATTATTTTGGTTACTCGGTTATGGATGTAATTAGAGTAAAACGTGGATTATAAAGCCACTTTGGATATCTATTCACTTTTTCAATTTACCTGAAGAGTAGCAATCAACTGCAGTTTCATCATTTTCAGCATCAGAAAAATTATCTTGGTTTAAGTTTTGGAGACACTGGGTATGAGAGACGGATGGTCCATCGATAATTGGAGAAGCATCTGCTGTATCTAGAAAATATTCAAAATTATAAGTAACTATATAGTTGATATATACCAGTTGCATTATTGGACTTTGCTGTATTTTTGGTTCAAGAATCATATCAATCCTTGGCCTTTTATTTATAAGAATTTTGACTTTTATCTGGTTGCATTGACTTTGAGAAATGAAGGCAAAGTTATAATATAATTCTAAAGCTTAAAATACACCAGGAACCAAAAGTGTAATGCACTTTTTCTATAAACAAGTCTGCACAATACTTGTTCACAAATTTTGGAACGCACGTGCCACTTATTTTATCAAACATGATGACAGATACATGCTTCACTAAAAGCATTTGCATTTTCTGTTTCCACTGTATTTTTAGGTCCAGAATCATATCAAAACTTGCCTGTTACATTATAGGGGTTATGAAAATTTTGAATTTAAATTGTGTCACTGACTCTGTGACAAATCAGAGCAAAGTTAGAATATGATTCTAAAGCTTTAAATACACCTGAAACCAAAAATGCAATGCACTTTTTTAACAAATTAGTCTACACACAACTTTTTCACAAATTTTGGAACGCACGTGCCACTTTTTCAATCAAACTTGATGACAGATGCATGCTAGGCTAAAAGCAGTTGCATTTTTGGATTCCACTGTGTTTTTAGGTCTAGAATCATATCAAAACTTGTCCTGTAACATNGCGCGTGCCACTTTTTCAATCAAACTTGAAGACAGATGCATGCTAGGCTAAAAGCAGTTGCATTTTTGGATTCCACTGTGTTTTTAGGTCTAGAATCATATCAAAACTTGTCCTGTAACATGATAGAGGTTATCATGATTTTGAATTTCATGCATTCTCATTGACTATGTGAGAAAACAAAGCAAAGCTATGGTATGATTCTGAAGCTTAAAATACACCTGGAACTAAGAATGCAATGCACTTTTTCAATCGATTAGTCTGCACAATTCTTTTTCACAAATTTAAGAACGCACGTGCCACTTTTTCAATCAAACTTGATGACAGATGGATGCTTTACTGAAACCAGTCCCATTTTTAGATTTGGATGTATTTTTAGTTCATGAATCATGCGTACACTTGGTATATCACATACATTTTATGTTGATTATAACTTTCAGCTGCCCTCAATGACAGCTGAGTGATAATATTGTATCGAATGTACAAATCTGGTGTACTATCATTGAGTCTGTAAGTATTCGACAACACTCATTACCTGCTGATTGTAAAATATTGCTGACTTTCTCACTACTATCAAGATCTTCCTCAGATTCTATCTCCATGGAATCTTGCGAATTGGAGTCATTCAATTGATCACAATACCCTGATGGCTCTTCGTTGGTGGGAGAAGGGCTGCCAAGCATTTCTATGAATGTAATAATTTTCATATGTAGGTATCAATCGAATACATAATTTCAATTATAGTACACTTTAGTTCTTTAAAATTATATGTAAAATAAAATCTTTAGATTAACTTAAAGAATAAAACTATTCAGCCCTGATTATTGTCAAAAGACTCGTTACCTCTATTTTTTCCAGTGACATTGTCTTGATCTTCAACAGCTAATAATTCCTTGTCTGCGACCACTGATATTTCATTATGTATTGCTGCGAAATTGTTTGATATTGGCTTACAGATTGTAGCAGTTATTTCTGTAAAACAATATTTGGTTAATACGCGTGTCAGTTTGCTATGACAATGAATGAAATCATTAATTTTTTCTAATAACAATGATTATATAGATATATATGTGTACTCGACTGTGATTGGCATGTCATAAAATTATCTACCTGTCAGTCCAGCATTAATGCTGATTTCTTTTGGATCACCTTCTGCCTCTTTATCAGCGCTTGCTTCTGTTGGCGACAATTGGTCGTTAACTGCAGAAATAGTGATCGCAGTTTCATCGTTAATTTTTCTTGACGAAGGCCCTGTTGGAAAATCCTGGTAGGTAAGTACGCCCTTCTCGCCGTCAGTGGTCTCCTCGTCCTCGGTGAAATCGCTCTCTTGTACTTTTTTACGCCTCATGCTTCTACTTTCTTTTGTTTGCTGACTAAATTCACGATCGACATCTGATTCAATGCAAAGCTACGGGAAGCTTCTCTGCCGCTGCCTCATAAGTCGCTGAGGAAAAAAAAAATTGCGTCTGTCTCGAGAAGTTTGCGCAGTTTTTAATAATACTTACTGTTCTTATCCGATAATATTCGACTAACATCGTACATCCTCCAATTCTTTTGCGATTTTGTCGCTTTCGTGCCGCCTTTGTGTTTTGCGTATCTGTTCTATAAGGTGGCCAGTAAGTTTTTTGCTTATTCTTGCTTAACCAGAAATCCGGGATGACTTCTACGGAATTATCCGTGAATTCCACGATCAACCACGTTTCCGACATCTTCGACAAGTCTCCTGTCACATCTTTCTGGATCGACATTTTACCACTGATAGCACAAGTTGTCTCTGTTATGGCGTTGAAAAGTACAAAAATTCGTGTGCTCGCCACGAAGACGACGCGATCGGGCACCTACAGGTCGCGCCGGCTATGTGCTTAGAGTCTTAGACCGTCGTTTCTCACTCGCGAGTAGTATATGGGCTGGTATGGAGAGACTGGGCGTGGCCTAGGTGACGTCACCCGTCCCGTGGCTGGCGCCAGTTGTTTATGTAAACAGAAGCCCATGTTTATATCAACAGTAGCTGATAAGGTTAATAAACATGATTTACGACCGCTACTGTCATAAACAGTCTGTAATCTATGGGTGCCTTTTGTTTATTTATAAATAATTATAAATAATTTTTAAACAAAAGCTATATGGCGCATACGATGTCATAAGGTTAACATGATTTACGACCGCTACTGTCATAAACAGTCTGTCATCGATGGGTGGATTTTGTTTATTTATAAATAATTATAAATAATTTTTAAACAAAAGCTATATCACGCATACGATGCCAGCCCTCCCCCTTTTACCCAAGCAGACCCGAGCGCGACTCTCTCTCTCTCTCTCTCTTTCGCTGTCTACTCCATACCGGCCCCGAGCTCGAACGCACGTGCGCGACTCTCGCTATACCAGCCCGTAGCCCCCTCTCCTTCTACACTATAGTAGCCCCTGAGCTCTGGCGCGGTGGCTCCCGCCGCTGCTGTACCGGACCCGCTTCTCTCTCTCTCTCTCCCCTCTCTACGCCATACTCGCGCGCGTCCGCCAAAGCCGCCATCTACCTGTCGTATACCTGCTGTTTGGCTTTTATTGCCCTTGCGCCGGCTCTGATCCTTTCTGCGAGGTAATAATATGTAACCTGTATGATTTCCTACTACACGGTGCCGCAAAGCCTACTCTAAATTTCGGCTTTGGGGTTTATTGATGGGATTTGTACACATTAAAATAGAGAAATTTTTGTTTGATACACTCTTATATTTATTTAATAAAACAGTAAAAATTGAATACATGGTATATTTATGCGCGCGTGTGTATGCGTGCGTGTGTGTATGCGTGTGTGCGTAGAACAATAAAGCATATTTACAGCTTAGAAACTAACGATAGGAGATGAATAAAAAGAGTTATATCGGAAACATAACGTCGTACACATCTTTTGCGATTGTGGCTAAGCCAAACGCATAGATTTCTGTTAAAACTACATCTAAAACGTCGACGCTTACAGTGGCGAAATTCAAGTTTGTCTTAACAATTTCGTCGATTTTATATTTATGAAGGGCGTAATATTGTTTGAACGAGTTTACATTTTTCAGAATTTCACGACATACTTCAGCCTCTTCTCTTTTCAAAGCGTCTTTTATATAATCTAAAATTGAGTCCACGCCGCGATTAACTAATCCCGAAAGCTCCTCGAGCTGTTTAAAACGCAAATCTATGCACTCATTTACCTGTTTTAAGCCAGCGAACGTTTGTTGATGCATAATTACTCTAGGCGGACTCTCGTACTTTTTCTGCTTCTTGCACGCAGGCTGTGCAGGTGGATGCTGTTGTGTTTCCTCGTCATGACCGCCGACACTGCTGATGAACTGCTGACCGTTGTGGGTTGTCATTTCTGCTGTAGGTGCTGATGTTGCTGTTGGCCTCTCGTCGATGCCGATCGCCCTTGCTCCGAAGCTGTTTGTGAATGTGACATCGTGATTTGGAAGGAGGATCTTGCTAGGATTTCCAAAATCCTGGTAGAACGTGAAGGAGTGATTCAGATATGCATCCATAGCATCCATCTGATCTTTGATCACTTCCCAGCTGTTTGTGTCGAGTGTCACATACTTGGCTGGCGATCCATTGGCACAAATTTTTAACACTGCTCTGTAGTAACCGCCGTAATACTCCAGGCCTATAGTTGCACGCTTGCAGTTTGATTTGTTGAGCGCGTACGTCGTCGAGTACAACAAGTTGCAGGTGATCGACTTATTTTTCCAAGACTCGGCACTTGGTGCTGCTGCTGCTGCCGCTGCTGCTGAATCCATTGCAAAGATTTTTTACGCACGAGGTCTACTTGACGAGAGTGTTCTTACGACTGATGGCTGGCGACTGCGCCACGACACCTTTATAAAGCATGGGACGACAAAGAGCGAGCGTCAACGAGTCGCAGATCTTTCTAGAAACGGCCGTTACAGTATTTACATTCCATAGTGAAACGAGACGCGTTTGATATCGATAGAAGTTGTTTTGTTTAATCCAACCGTCACAGCTAGTACGTTTGTATAAACTGCTCAGATAATAAACATCCGGTCTTGGCTGTGCAGATCTGATTACAGTAACCCCGTCCTGTAGAACTCGTGCGTGGGAATGCGTTGACTCGATGATGCATTGTTTTATTTTGCATTCTTTTCATGAGCCTTCGATAAAACTTAACGGCTAATGCGTCATTCTTGACAAAGTCTGATGAAAAAAAAACGTAGATATTTTCGCAGAGAAATGCCACTACACATATGATACAGAAACATAATGCAGTGCTCGCCACATACTTTAGAGTCGACGCTCTGCACTTGTTTTTTATTCCAATCGAATCGCGTGCAGAACTATACGACTCTGGAGCGATAAAACTCCGACTTCTTTGGGAATAAATTTTTTATTTATATCCCGAAGGCCTTGAATATCGATCACGTAGTCCGTCATGATGATGCCGTTGCTGCTCGAGTACGTTAGGTGCTGGCTGTTTCGAGAGGGAGACTAACTGCATACTGTCAGCGCGCTCGCCTTATGAAGCGCGAATCAAAATTTTTTTGAGGCGCTGTGATCGAGTGTGCGTGCGCATCAAGCGCTAAAATCCGTTACGATTTGGCGGTTAGAGTCGATTTCCAGAACGTTGTCATACTCTGCGTAAACGATATAGTTGATAGCAGTGAGAAGAGCCGTCTCAAATCTCACTTCTATGCGTATGCTACCCGAGCGCACGAGATTCCAATGTGTGGCACAGTGTGCCGATAAATCAGGAGTGAGATCGAAGGCCGTCAAAAAATTGCCTTTGTAATAGTTGTAGCGATTGATGCCAAAACCTTCGTTGAGAAAATGCACGCCTGTACCCGTGTAAAGTATTTGAAAAGCGTCAATGTAGAGTTTGTCGATACCCGTGAAACGTGGTTGCAAAGGTTTGCTTGGAATTTGTACGCCATCGACGTAGAGAGAAATATAATTTATAGAGAAGTGTTGAAAATTAAAAGGATTTAACGCGCGGTTTCCGTTGAATGCTTTGTTTTCCACAAAGCCCAAGATTATTCTCTTCGGCAGCTGTCCGTGTATAACGTTGTCGATCGAATCGCCCAATATTCCCGAGTGAAGAGTAAACGACTTAACTTCGACTCTCGTTATGGGATATTTAGCCGTGGTTTTCGATAACGCTTGCGCATGAGCCAGTAAAACTCCAGGACTGATTTTTACTCTGCGAACTATGAGTGTAGCTTCTTTGGTGCTGAGTTTGAATTTTCCATCGGCTGTCGCGTCCATCAGACAAAAAGCATCCTTACTCCTCACTAGACGTACGCGCATTTCTACGTCATTAATCAGCATTTTATCCTGATTAAAGAGGTCGTGATGTAGATGTCCAATCATGTCAAAGTATCGTCGATTCTGTGTAAAATATTTGCGATTTTCCAGCCCTTTGTTCACGGTAATAGGTGCCGTGGCAGTGCTCACCGCATTAGCTGGCGAATCGAAACCACCGCTCGTATCGTCGTACCACAGACTCGCTGTAAGATGTGACTCTTTAGCAGCCGGAGCGTAGTTGAGAAGCGTCTCGATGTACGCTCTGTAAGGATAGGCGTTATTAGGCGGCGAAACAATTTTCTGATTGAAAAAAAACGTCAATCTGATTGAACATTGAATGCATGAAATTGTTGATCGGTCCGACTTTAAGGTCTTCGGTCGTTGCGGTAGCCTCGTCAGCGGGTACGATTTTAGCCTGAACATGAAGCATAGTGTGAGCCAGATCAAAGTAATGCTCGCTACCTGCCGGCACGACAAATTCCAATGGTGCGTCGACATCGTCGCTAAGAGACGACACATGCTTATAATGCAGAAAGCTGCTGCTTTCAATCGACGTTTGGGTGGCTGGAAGCGTGAAAAGATCCAGCTCGCTGGACATGCATTCCGTCGAGTGAGAATGTAAAAATGCCATTTTTACCCCAAACTAAATACGCCTAGGACCAAAAATATCCATAACACTTCTCAAACTCTGCTGCTGCTGCTGTGTACTTCTCTTTTTAGGCCTCTTCTTCGTTTTTCTCGTGACTCTCTTCTTCCGTCCTGCCGTATGTTGTTTGCGTTTTTTGCTAGAGCCGATTGTATTCGATGTACGCGTCTTTCTCAACTGACGCCTTCGATGCATTGTGCGTGATTTATAACCAGAGCCTTTCATCATTTCTGCTATCTTTTCACCGGCTTTTCTCTTCAATTTTTGTCCAGACTCTTTAGTACGATATTTGAACGCCTCCTTGAAATTCGAGCCGTTGTTTGCAACGTCGTCCAACACGTTGATGCCTGTGCGCACAGCCTCTTTGCCCACAGCTCTGGCACCGGAAGCGATGTACGGAAGAATTTTGCGAAATAAACCTCCGAGCCACGCACCTACACCTCGTCCGCGCTGATACGTTGAACCGGAATAGACGTGTCTCACTCCTCCACCGCCTACCTGCTCGTCGTAGTAGCGTATGTAGTGACTCATCGTGACATAGCATTGCTCTCTCTCTCTCTCTCTCTCTCTCTCTAGCGATTACGTTTAAAGTGAAGCGTAACCGTCAGCGTTCCATATTCGAATGGTATTCGCACTCCGTGCTGATCCCTTATATCTATGACAATCGAGCGAAAACTGTGATGTAAAAGCGGAATATAATGAGCAGGTGCAAAATGTCTCACGATATTACTGCCGAATTTGTACTTTGCACTATCCACGGAAACTATACGCAGTAGAGCAGCTTGAGTGTCGCCTACAGTGTGTGGCTCGCATACATCCGTGTACACGTAGAGCTGATCGGGAATAGCTCGGGAAAGCGATGCTGGTCTCTTTCCTAGTGCGACTACACTACCCATTGACGATGTGACAAAGGTGCCATTTTTTCGCCTAGTCTCGGAATCTTCGAAACCGAAAATGCGGCAAATTTTTTCGTTAAACGTTGTCTGATGCTGATCATCGCAGGCACACTTGCGCAGTAGCATGTAGTAGCCCTTTTGAAAGGGTGCAACTTCGAGACGCAGATGATCGTGAAAGGCAGCTGATTTATTTATTTCGTTGGCTAGTTGCTCGATCTTGTCGTAAATACCGTGCGGAAAAAAATGCGTTTCCTGTTTTGCCTTTTCCGACTGTTTAAACGTGTAAAAGGCATCCGATTCTTGAATGTGCATGACAGTGCTCGGCACGTGAATTTCGACCTGCGCAACGGACCAACTCCCGCTGAGTCTGAGCTCGCGCGAGAGCTGCGTTGTAAAGCAGCTGGTGGCGTTTTCGCTGTAGTACGTCATACTGCTGTTGCTAGGCAGAACTAGGTAAAAATCGTTCTGGTCCATTTTTAAATTGTTTGTACTTCAGAGGCTTTGATCCACGAGTTGAATTTGTCCGGATAGCCAGCCCACTTGACGAGTAGCTGCTTCTTCGAGCCACGACCCTTTATACGAATTACGCGTTCTATTTTGAATTGCTCAGCAGCGTCCGACATGCGTTTCGTGCCAACGTGAGCGAGCTCCTCGAGATAGAAAAAGCCGTCAATCTCCTCACCGTTCAAATCTTCCAGGATAAACGTTGGTAACTGCTGTCTGTTGGATATGCGCTTAATCTTGAAAACTTCCTCGCTAAAGTTTTTTTCGTATCCCTTCTCGAAAGTATTTTTCGTGCGACTAATGCGTACATAAGATCCGGGCTTGTATTTATTCATTACACCTGACGCCATCTTTTCGCGATTCTTGTAAGTTGATTGCAGATGAGCTCTTTCTGCTAAATTTTCGCGCGCTTTCGCAGCATTGTAGATGCTCACGTCACAGGGGTGCATCTTTGTACCGCTGTGTTGCGTATGATTGTAAGCCTCGATGATTTTCTGCACCACGTCGATGTAACGTTGCGTGTTATTGTGAGAAAAGTATCGCCACATTCGTTCGCGTATAGTACGGTTTAGTCTTTCCACCACAGCCGCTTTGATATCGGGGTTTCGAGCAGTACGGAATTTGATGTCGCGTTTTTTCAAAAATTCCTGAAACATCGAGCCTACAAACTCCTTACCCTTGTCGGATTGTAAGAGTATCGGGACGCGACCGTTGCTGCGCTCGAGTATTCGTCCGAAGGCTGCGGTGACGTTGGCTGTAGTTTTATCGCGTAGAGGCTCCAGCCACGCGTGTTTACTCAATACATCCACCACTACGAGTAGGTAACAGTATCCGTCGTTGTGCTCTTTGATCGTGGTTAATTGACGCAAATCGCACTCCCATACGTCGTCAATGTTGCTCACGTTGTAACTTAATCGCGGAAATTTACGCTTAACGGGTCTGTGAAGAGTATAGGCGTCTTGATTACTAAGCCACTCGTATATACGTTCTTTCTCCCGCGTGTCAGCCGCGCTAAATAATTTGCCTTTTCGATTTACACGCACGAGATTGCGCGCACCCGCGTAACCAGCCTCGTGCGAGACATCGTAGTATTGCTGCTCGTACGACGACGACGACGACGACGCCATCCTTAAAAGTTTGCGAGACGTAGCCACTTGTTCTTTGCCCGATTTCTCGTCAAAGCAGGCGATGCCGGTGATTCGCTGCTGCTGCTACTAGCGTTGTGTATTTCCATCAACGCGTCGATGCTCTCTTTACTAGGCAGTCGTCGTTTCGCTGTATTATTCGGTTCTGTCAAATTTTTACCAATTTTCACTATTTCCGGGTTTCCAATCAGCTTTATCGGTGTGTCGACTGTCTTGATGAATTTGGCGAAAGGTAAACGACCGATGGGCACTTCCGACTGATCCAGTGTTTTTTTCCTGCGTGCGACAACGTCGCTAATCAGTTCTATAATGTTGGAATCTTGTATGGGCCGGCCGTCTATACTGACTCTGCCAGTGCTATCCCACTTGAGACGATCGCCGGCAACGGTTTTCCAGTGTTTCAGCAGAAGCCGCGTTTTTTGAGCGTAACTCTTGGGCACGCTGTCGAGTATAATTTCTTCAGTCATTGGTGCCGATGTCGCCTCTATTTCGTCGACGTCGCGCTCGTAATCGTGTTCAGCGTGATGTTCGGAATCTTTGAAAAACAGATATCGGCGCAGTACTTGTAAATAATTTTGACATTTTTCACGCTCATCTGTAAATTTATTCGAATGTAGAATCGTGTGCATCTCGGAATCGAGTCTCGAGAGATTATCGCCGCACGTTTGAACAGAGTTCTCACACGACTCGTTTACTACTGGCGGTGGTGGTGCTGCTGCTGGCTGAACGTTTTGCATGCGCGAAAACATATCTTCGGGCACGATAATCATTTTTCTCGCACGATCCATCTTAGTCTTCCGCTGCTGCTGCTGAGTTTGAATTGAATAACTTCGAGACAAGAGCCCCGATAATAGGTGCGAGTAGAAGCGGCAAAAAAGCACCACCGTGCTGTACGAGAACTCGTTTCTTCTTCTGCCAATCGCTGACAGATTTCTTATTATTGCAAATAGTCAATTTTCTCAGCACGTTTTTGTGCTTTTTGAGTCGTCGTTTATGCGAGTCTTTGATTTTGATCACACCTTGCAAGATATTCAAAGCGCACTCGCATATGCAACGCACGAGTCTCTTGTCGGCTGTGCGTAAAAGAGCAGTACGTTGTTGGCCGTCCGTGTGACAAAGAGCGTTCAGTACAGCTACTCGTTTTCTGTTGAAATGCTTGGTGTCGAGCGTAGCCACGACGGGTATACAACAGCCAGCCTGTTTCTTCTTCGATGTTGTTGGCGCCATAGCTTTTCGCCTACTGTCTATGCCGAGAGCTCTGCACACCTATTTTGTATTTTCACTTTTTACCGAATTTCGGCACGTAGGCGTACTGAATATCGTCGCTTGGGAATATACACGTGCGAACCCTATACTCGTCCACGGCCGCTTGAGTTAGATCGAGAAAAAGATACGAGTGAGGTCCGCGCGTAGCGTCTATGTAAGCCTCCTGCAGAAACCTCGGATCTTCCGGATAAATTTGTCGCGCGAGATGCCGAATCTGAGCTCTGTCGCGAGGATTTTTAAATATAACGAGATACTTTGAATTTAAACTTATGTCGCGCTGAGACTTTCCTGGTGAAAAATATTCTGCGTCACCAGAAAGACCGACAAATTCAAATGATGAGACGAACGCGAGAACAAATCCAGAACTATATCGTTCGATGATTCTCGCATCAAGTCGTCGAGAATCAGTAATTTTTTCTTTCCCGTATCCACGGAGTAATCGCTTCGCTGTGGAAGTCCCTCTCGAAACTCGATAGGTACAGCAGCACTCCCGCCAACTTTGAATTCACTGCGGTACGTCTCTTGCCACTCGGTATAGTAGAGCAGAACCCTGTCGAAGCGAGCATCGCACATCTCCGGCAGATGCTCGAGAAATTTTTTCAGAAACCAACTTTTTCCAGCTCCTGTCGGTCCTGCTATGCACGCCGTAAAAGGATGCTTCCAACGCGTATCCATCTTTTCGACTAAAGTGCTCTCTTCCCGAAAAGCGCTTTTTATTAATATTATTCCTCCTCTACCGCGGGGGGCGGCGGCGGCGGCGGGCGCGGGCCGCGTATACGCGTGTACTCTCGCGGGGCCTCGTATACGCGTATACTCACGCGGGTCGCGTATACGCGTATACTCACGCGGGCCGCTTATAAGCGTATATTAGCGGCCACGAGTATCATCCGCGGACGAGGCGTCTATACGCGTGCATGTACGGCTCGCCTATAAGCGTGCGATGATGAGTGGGTAAAGGAGAGAGAGAAGGATGTTATAATTACAAGAAAAAGTTTAAAATACTTTTTTTTATTATAAATATATTAAACATAACGCAGAACAATTTATATTACTTAAAAACTAATACAAAAACGAGATTCTTAAATTTACTTTTATTTATTCACAAATAACTTACATACTATACTTAACTTTTGTAACCGTACGGGAGCGATAACCCGGGAGTAACATACCTACGCTTTTTTAGAACTATGCTACACGATTTGACCTCTGCTCGCGTGACGACAGTGTGATCTGGCAATCTTTTAATAGAATTAAACTTAAGATTAATGCATTGATTCTCTTCATCAGGCTTAAAATAATTTTCAATCATACTCTTAATGCTAGAATAATTTATTCTCAAAGAATTCGAGAAATTTAGCGAGATTCCCTTGACTTTACATTTTTCGGATACCTCGCCAGTTCTCGAATTCACGGTTCTGTAGCCGTAAAATTTCGGACCACCCGAGAGGAAGCTCGTAATATAAGTCCCTTCGTCGAGCTCGTTGGTCATATCGCCGAGCAACGAGCCCAACGGGGGTCTGTATTCTTGTGCGTTTTCGTTACATACAAATATACACGAATCAGTGTCGCAGTACAGCGTTCGCTTGCCGAGCTTCTCCAAATACGAAAATAGTTTCAAGCGGGCCAGAGTTGTCGTGTAGGCTGCTATAACTACGTTCGTATATGGAGTAGACTCCACAGCATCGTCGATGTACTGCCAGCTCTCGTACATCACCTCCTCGTTGACCAGCAGGAGACTCAAAACCTCTTTATCCTCGGCCGTTAGAAGTTTAAGGAGGTCTTCGCGCTCCTTGACGATCACCGTCTGTTTTAAATTATCGCGCTGTCCGAACTTGCCCCAGAAAGAGTTCAGACAGAGCTTCGCAACAGTGCGCAGGCCAGGGTTTGTCGCGATTTTTTCCAACTCTAGCGATATCCCCTCATTCTCGCGATACTCGCGAATGTAACGCGCTTTCGATTCCGCGTCGACGCACCAAGCTGGAAACCCCGATGCTTCCTGCTTTAATCGCAAGAAAGTGTCGATGTAGCCAGCGAAAAGTCCTCCTTCACCTGTGAGCGGATCGTACTCGGTCATACTATACTGCCATATGACGAATATTTCAGTTATAGTATAGCCGCGTTCGATGGCTTTTCGCAGCTCATCCGCCACCCAGGTTCCGCTGAACTCTCGCTGACTCGCATCCGGGTGGCAACAATCGCTCTGCCGCATCTCTTCGCAGCATGTACGACACAGTACGAAGAGAAGCTTGCCGTGCATTTTTATCGGCAAAAGAGGCTGATACAATTTTAACGGCGGTAAAACCTTACATTTTACCAGCCCATCTATGGCCGAAAAATTGTTGAGATTGCCACCCGTCAGCTCATCAGATTCCTCGCCGACGTAAACCTTTGGATGACTGTGCGGAAATCTGCCTCGTTTACAAACGTAAGGATACAGCGAGCATATATCTGTATACAGAATACGCTCGCCTGGCTTAGCATCGTAAACTGCGACGAAATTTTCGGTCCGTCCGCCGAAGAACGCGTCACGAGAATTAAGCGTTATTTTGCTGATGATCGGATGCTCCGACACGTACTTGGCGATTTCCGGGTTTTCACGCTTGACTCTGTCAAACTCGCACTCCCAAATTTCGCGCGTCTCGTAACCGAGCTGCTGGATCTGCGCGATTTTAGCGCGTGTACTCTCGAGCAACGCGTCGAAAGTACGACCCCAGGCATTCGGCTTGTTGCGATTGTTTTTGAAACATTCAGGGCAGCCATGCGTATAGCAGCCCTGGTATTCAAAAACAATGGGATTTTCTGCTGGATTGGTAGATGGTAAGAATCCGTCGACCAAAAATCCCTCGGGAAGCCGATATTCGCGCGCTCTGCCTGCATGCACGATTTCGCGACCGATCTCTCGTTCGCACTGCAGCAGCCACTCGACGGCTTTTTGGGAGTGCTTGTCGGCGCGCCGGTACCCGCCCCTGGGGACTATTCCTATAGTCTGTGGCTTTAAGAAATTTTTTCTATAGAGATGAGAGCACGCGGACGCGATTGTAGTAGCCACTACAAACGGGTCCGTGTCTCCGACCTCGAGAAAAATTTTTCTGAAAGCCACACACGCGCGACGCAGAATCGTCACATCCATGCGACAGTAGTCGACGATTTCCTTGCTGAAATCGAATACTGCGTTCGCTGCACGCATCTCGTTGTGCCACAGCAAGAACTGTTCGCGCTCGCTCTATGACATAGTGTCGGGCGAATAATAGTGCGCATCCGGTATGGCGCCACGGTATTCGGCGTTAGCCGATGTGTTAAAAAGGTGCGGAAAACAGCCTTTTTTCGTAGTCTCACCTAAACCAAATGTAGCAGGCAACGCGGCCAACTTCATTTGAAAATAGCTGAGACTATCGATGAACTTTGTGCGTCCATACCGTATGCACAGTATTTTCTGACCATTCAGTATGATGCTTGGCGCGCAATTTATTTTACGTTCGACAAGCTGTCGTAAAACGAATTGCGCATCGTACCCTCGTGCGTTGTGCGCGATGCATATTATATTTTCAAAGTCCGTTTTGTCGCGTACTACAAGCTGTAGCAGCTGACCAACGGGATCTTCGGTAAATACATGCTCGCGCACACCGCACGAGGGACACCATTCTGAAATGTCGTCAGAACTTATGCACTCCGTGCAGACTTGCTGTGCAACGCAGACATTCGGGACGTGCATCTTTATGCTTTCATCGCCTCGATACGATGCTTCTTGCATCGTTTCCAGATCGTAGAAAACATAAAGATATTTTTTCGTTGAAGCATCTTTTTTTTTCGGCTGTATAAAACAGTGCTGATTATAACCGTGTGTCGACTTGCAATGTCGACACCAATTTTTGCCGCACTCGTGCTTACCGCGCTGCCGGTTCACGCTTTTGCAGCAGGTAAGGCAAATCTGCAACACATCGCACAATCGCTTGTGCCTCGCTTTGTATGATCCCGCAACCGTATGGTTGCGAAAACATACATCGCCGAAAAAACTGCGATTGCACGATGCGCATTTTTGCAAAGCCTCGTTCTCGCTACAGGGTGGCGAGACGAAGCAGCGCGAACACAGCTGCCTACAGTTGTGATCCTCGATATTACTGTAGCCGCGATTGCAAAAAGTACAGAAAAATGTTGCCTTCGCAGCTCAAAAAATATTGACGATCACGTCGTAATGAAGCTCGGAGTAGAGCAAAAATATTACGTTTGTGCAGGCATCGCAGCGTCCGTCAAAAAATGGTGCTTCACCGCTGCCCATCGAGTCTTTCTCGTAAGCAACTAAAGCTGTACCACGAGCAGTAAAATAATGCTGGAATTGACGAAGCTCTCGTACACCGCAACCTTCGCGAGGTACGAGGACACCGGCATCCTGACACAATTTTACAGCTCGTTCATGCTGTAGTTGCCTACGACCGTCGCGGATGACGTTCCACTCGGCTCGCATCGCCGAGGTATCGTTCGTCTGAAGCGCGATTTTCGCCTCGCCTACAACGAGCGCTCTCGGCAGACAGAGATTGTCACGATTGCCGATCTGAATGACGGACCGTTGAGAAACGCTATCGACGGTCAAGTTTTTCCGTCGAGAGCCACCTGCACCTACAGGCATCTCTACGACGGTCAAACAAACGGTAAATGACTCGTCGACTCGAAAATTTGCGTTGCTCTGAACGAGTCCAGACACCACAGACCATAAATCATCGCCAGTCAGCGCGCTCGCGAGACGATACGAGAGCCCTGCTGACCCGTTTGCGAAATATTCGCTAAAGATTGAAACACCGACGCGATCGCTCTCGCTTTTGATTAGAGTTAACAAATACTCATAAATGTCGCGTATTGCTAACTCAACCCAGCTGAGCATGTTCCCACGCGGCGGTGTTTTAATCCGTAGCGTCAGACGGCGAGCGTCTGTATGGAATTTCCGTACGCGATGCACCGTATTCGCGATAATTTCGAAGCGACGATAACGCTCATCGTCACGAGCTTCCTCCTCCTCCTCCTCCTCCTCCTGATCCAAATCAGAAGCTACAGCAGAACCACTACTATTGCTCGGTGACGGTGCCTCTTCGCTCGAGGTATCGTCGCCGTCACCGCCGCCGCCGCCTACCTGCGATATGCCGCTCGCAGTGCTGTCATCGATGATCGGGTGACCCGCATCGTAGAACCCGACCTCCTGCAGCATCGACAATGTAGGGCTCAGCGCTGTTGAAGAGTCCGATGATATTTCCGGCGATGATGGGCCCTCTTCCTCGCTGCTGCCGCTGCTGCTTACATTATCGTCGTCGACTGCAAAAAAGCGAGCCTTCATTCTTCCGCACGACCGTTGTAGCATTGAATGATGTCGCTAAACAACTCGGCCATCTCGAACGCAGTCATAGAAAATAACTCGTCTGCTGATTTTTCAAGCAAGTTGTTTAACCAACGTACTTCCTGCGCACGACCGTTATTCACAATTCGTAACGCAGCAGCTTGAAAAATCATAGCCGCGTCATTTTCTGGATCTGTATCCGGACAGGGCTCCATGCATTCGTTCAGACGACGTCTGATAACTTAAAAAATTATTATTGTTAGTAATAATAATTTTTTAAGAAAAGTTAAAAAAATTATCTTACTCTCGTTAATACGACGGTCGAACGAGCTGTATTGGTCGAAGCGTGCATACGGATTCATCGCAACTTCCTCAGCGGTCTCATCCCGAGTCGCAAAGCCCTCGAAAACCTCGGCTCTCGTAGGACCAAACTCGGGAGCTGGCTCATAGCGGAACGAGAGCAGAATCATCGCAGCCTCCATCGTTTGCTCGCTACCTCTCAGCGGTGCTGGAGCGCCCGCTCTGTAGACAGCCTGCTCGGAGACGCCAGCCCGATCATCGCCGTTATCGCTGTCCTCCATCTCGCTCTCAGCATCATCCTCCACGGGCTCCTCCATAGGAGCTTGTATATCCTCCTGCTCCTTCTCCGCGTCGTCATCCTCCTCCTCCTCCTCCTCCTCCTCCTCGGATGAAGTGGCTCGCTGTGGTGAAGGAGGTGACGATACAACAAACAGCGTTGCGTCGCTGTCGCTCTCTTCAGCGTCCTCCTGCAGGGTAATTCGGGCTATGAAGAAAAAATTAAGTATTATTTTTTTTTTTTTTAAACTAATTGTAGGGAGCAGTGTAAACGCTTACCATGTTCCTCGATTATATGCCGCAGGCAGTACACATCGCGTGCACCGCGCTCCACCAAAAAACTGCCGACGATTTTTATCACGATACTCGAATGTCGAAAGTATTTTTGATAAAACGCTGCGATCCAGCGGTACGCGCAATGCGTAAGCAAGCAGCGCAGCTCGCGCCGCAGCCTCTCCTCAGACATGCAGTGAACGCTCACATACCACTCACGTGTACACTTCCTCTGCACAGATAAGTGACGACCCTTGAGCGCGTTGGCTACGCTCAGGATCGCATCGCGAACTTCGTACGTAGCACTATACATTTCTACGACACGTGGTAAGCTGCCTCTCCCAATGACACGCATTTCGAGAGAGACTGATGGCTGCGCTGGCTTACAGAGGAGTTTTGTAGACGGCTCAGGGCTGATTGGAAAATATCATGCCCTTTTTAGGAGTGATTTCAACGAATAAGAAGTATCGCAAAACAGAGAAATCGCGAAAGAGGGGGATTTGTTTTAAAACAAAGTGTAGCTCATATTAAAACCATAGCTGAGAAATCAGGGTTGCAAGCAGTAATCGAAAGAAATGAATCTGATACCATAGTTGCTATTTGCGGTTTAGGTATGTAGCAGTCATAAGTCAGATGGCGAACAGATTTTTATGACTCTGCGGCTGACTCTTTTAATCTCTTTTACCGGAGACCTGCAATCTTTTGTACAAACAGTTTACACTAACTCTCAAGTGTCTACCGGAGATCCGATGATTCGTTCTCTGTGTTTAGTTTTGAAAACTAATCAGTTGGCGATAACAAAGCCCGACTTCAGGATCACACGATACTTCCTGGAGCTGATTCGCGAGACATTGAGAACCTTTCTTTCGCTCTCACCCGTCTCCGATTTTTTCTGATAAGCCCACGACGCTGGAGCTCAAGTGTATACAAATAATTCAATCCGAGTATAGCGTTACCAACGGTCTCGCATTCTTAAGACAAAGAACGTCGTTAAAAAACTAATCAGTTGGTGATAATAAAACAAAGCCCGAGTCCATGATCACACGATACTTTCTGGAGCTGATTCGCGAGACATTGAGAACCTTTCTTTCGCTCTCACCCGTCTCCGATTTTTTCTGATAAGCCCAAGACGCTGGAGCTCAAGTGTATACAAACAATTCAGTCCGAGTATAGCGTTACCAACGGTCTCGCATTCTTAAGAACGTCGTTAAAAGGCAAAGAGTGCGATCTCCCTCTACGTACAGAAATTTTTCTCAATGGCTTACGCCTATGACACGGCTTGCACCGATCAGTCCGCTCTGAGTCCCTACAGAGAGCACACACGTGGCCACCATCATGGCAGAATTGAAAAAATTAGCAGCCCAACGCGATGCGCTTCTCGCAAGTATCGAAGCTAAGAAACGTGCAATGGAGAAGCTGAACGGCCAGCTCGAGCGCTACCAGCAGAGAATGCTGGACATGTCAGCGCTGTTGCAACAAAAACAGCGAGAAGCCGAGCTAAAGGCTTCTCTGGCGGTACAGTTTGTGCCGATAAACGTGAGGTGCAGAGTGTGCATCACCAACAGTTCGGAGCACGACGTGTGGCAGCAGTGCTGGAGGTGCCTTCTCTTTCGCTGCTGGAAGTGCAACGGACAGCCCTGCCCCTGTATCCTGGATATGGATTCACCGAGATCGCCTTCGCCTCCACCATCATCACCAGGCGACGACAACAACGTCCAAGGTACGCCACCGACAGCACGCCGCAACCGCAGCGTACCTTACGACTTTCATCGGATGCCTACTCCACCGAAAGAGTTGGTGCCTGGTTTACTGCGAGGAAGGCCCACACGTCAACTACGCCAACAACGCGCCACTCGCAAGTGTAGGTGTATCGCTTGTGTATAATTTATAGTGCAAAAATTTAGAGTGTGTGTGTGTGTGTGCGGCTGTGTAAGTATGTTTGTATGTGTGTGCGCGCGCTCGTGTCATTTTATTATTTCATTGTAAGCTGAGTCATTCGACTCTTACGCGTTTTTTAGTAAATAAATATTGTGCTAGAATTTCTCTTTTTATGCGTGCAAAAACCCCCACTCCCATCAACGATCCCCAAAGCCGAAATTTAGAGTAAGCTTTGCGGCACCGAGTAGTAGAGTAATATATGCACGCGTTCATTTCGATGCGAATCATTCGTCAAGCGACCGGCAAAGCAGCAACTCGACCATGGGACAGGAGCAGAGCAAAGAGCAGAAAAAAGGTTCTACGTGGGAGGAGAGACAGCCTCTCATGAGAAGCAAGGAGCCAAGAAAGCAGAACAATCAGTCGTCATTCTCAACCAACACTTTCTCGTATCCAGAGAAAAGCGGTTATAATAATCTGGCTAAAAAATCCTCCTCCTCCTCCTCGTCACAGAATCAAAAATCCTTTTCCACAAACACCTTTTCGTGCCCCGAAAAAGACGGCTACAGCAAGCTGAAACGCTAATTGCAATAATATATATATCAAAAACAATCGGCCCTTTTCAGGGCCACCATATAAATTATATACGTGGAACAATCTCACTCTTTACAGCGCAGAAAGGATCAGAGCCGGCGCAAGGGCAATAAAAGCCAAACAGCAGGTATACGACAGGTAGACGGCGGCTTTGGCGGACGCGCGCGAGTATAGCGTAGAGAGAGAGAGAGAGAGTCGCGCTCGGGTCTGCTTGGGTAAAAGGGGGAGGGCTGGCATCGTATGCGTGATATAGCTTTTGTTTAAAAATTATTTATAATTATTTATAAATAAACAAAAGCCACCCATCGATGACAGACTGTTTATGACAGTAGCGGTCGTAAATCATGTTTATTAACCTTATCAGCTACTGTTGATATAAACATGGGCTTCTGTTTACATAAACAACTGGCGCCAGCCACGGGACTGGTGACGTCACCTAGGCCACGCCCAGTCTCTCCATACCAGCCCATATACTACTCTCGCGCTCTTTCTCCATCCCCTCTCTTCTCCATGTTTCTTAGAAGAGCGCGTTCGAACTCACGCTGGCTAATCGCGGATTCTTCTTGTAAATACTTTGCAAATATACACACGTTACTATTAAGCGTATAACAATCTATAATCTAAGCGTAAACTTGGTTGCGATATTTTCCACGATATAATGTAATATAAACAACAGTAGGTGGGCAGAAACCTTCTAGAAACGTTGCTGAACCGCTACACTTTCTTTCTTATACCTAATATGTATACAATTATCTTTTCCAAACATTTGTTTATAA
Organism: Nasonia oneida; assembly: GCA_037356405.1. Lineage (NCBI taxonomy): Eukaryota > Metazoa > Arthropoda > Insecta > Hymenoptera > Pteromalidae > Nasonia > Nasonia oneida. Next base: position 51,089 of record JAZHPH010000368.1, on the reverse strand, counting down.
CTAATTTAATCCTAACGACTTATGGATCTTACAGTATAGAAGGCAATGTGATTATTAAATGAAGACAATTAATTATTTTTCACACAGCGCGTGAAATAAATTAATTTTAGCTGTAATCTGAATGTGAGTGCAATATAGGTATATGTAACCACGAAACTTTCAGAACTTTCGGCTAAAGGAGCTCCATCAATATTAATTGTCAAATCAATATTCTTATCCTCAATACCACGTGATAGACGAGAATATATTATGTTTTGTATGCATTTCTTTAATCCAAAATGAACATAATGACCATTTCCTATGCTGTCTACTTCTGTATATCTCGGGGTTTTCAGAAGCGTACGAGGATCTAACGGCAAAGTTAGGCAAGGTATGTCCTTTCGTATTGCATGCAGCAAACTTGAAATTGCTGAATGGTTAATATTACATTTGATAGACTATTCAGTGATAACTGTTTTTAAGGCTTCTGAAGTAGATTTAATAAAGGATTCATTTCTTGCGATTTCGTTTTTTTCATAATATACATTATTAAACGTGTTTAGGTCTTGATTTTCATTTTCAGATGTTTCAGAATCAGTATCACTGTATCTATTAATGATATCACCTTCAAAGAATATATCACGTTCATTTGAATTCATACGAACAGATTCTAAAAACATTTCTGACATAACAGGCGCATCTATATTTGTTTTATTTATAAGCTTCAGAATCATACCATAGCTTTGCTTTGTTTTCTCACATAGTCAATGAGAATGCATGAAATTCAAAATCATGATAACCTCTATCATGTTACAGGACAAGTTTTGATATGATTCTAGACCTAAAAACACAGTGGAATCCAAAAATGCAACTGCTTTTAGCCTAGCATGCATCTGTCTTCAAGTTTGATTGAAAAAGTGGCACGCGCGTTCCCAAATTTGTGAAAAACTATTGTGCAGAATAGTTAATTGAAAAAGTGCATTGCATTTTTCGTTCCAGGTGTATTTAAACCTTCTGAATCATACCATAGCTTTGCTTTGATTTCTCACATAGTCAATGAGAATGCATAGAATTCAAAATCATGATAACCTCTATCATGTTACAGGACAAGTTTTGATATGATTCTTGACCTAAAAACACAGTGGAATCCAAAAATGCAACTGCTTTTAGCCTAGCATGCATCTGTCATCAAGTTTGATTGAAAAAGTGGCACGTGCGTTCCAAAATTTGTGAAAAAGTTGTGCGTAGACTAATTTGTTAAAAAAGTGCATTGCATTTTTGGTTTCAGGTGTATTTAAAGCTTTAGAATCATATTCTAACTTTGCTCTGATTTGTCACAGAGTCAGTGACACAATTTAAATTCAAAATTTTCATAACCCCTATAATGTAACAGGCAAGTTTTGATATGATTCTGGACCTAAAAATACAGTGGAAACAGAAAATGCAAATGCTTTTAGTGAAGCATGTATCTGTCATCATGTTTGATAAAATAAGTGGCACGTGCGTTCCAAAATTTGTGAACAAGTATTGTGCAGACTTGTTTATAGAAAAAGTGCATTACACTTTTGGTTCCTGGTGTATTTTAAGCTTTAGAATTATATTATAACTTTGCCTTCATTTCTCAAAGTCAATGCAACCAGATAAAAGTCAAAATTCTTATAAATAAAAGGCCAAGGATTGATATGATTCTTGAACCAAAAATACAGCAAAGTCCAATAATGCAACTGGTATATATCAACTATATAGTTACTTATAATTTTGAATATTTTCTAGATACAGCAGATGCTTCTCCAATTATCGATGGACCATCCGTCTCTCATACCCAGTGTCTCCAAAACTTAAACCAAGATAATTTTTCTGATGCTGAAAATGATGAAACTGCAGTTGATTGCTACTCTTCAGGTAAATTGAAAAAGTGAATAGATATCCAAAGTGGCTTTATAATCCACGTTTTACTCTAATTACATCCATAACCGAGTAACCAAAATAATCTAATGTGTCGCCTCTTCATATTATTGCACTCTATATGTTACACTTCACACTCCTGAATCTTTGCTCATTAAAAAATCTGTAAAATAAAAGAAAATTCTTTTTACAAAGAGAGAAATCTTAGACATAAAGAGACAAGATATTCAAGTGCAGAGTAAAATACTTATCTGACAATAATTATATTAACTGCGTTGTATCTATATTCTTGCAATTGTATGAAGGGTTAATAAATTACTAGAATGTAATTACTCCGATTTAAAACGTTAAAAGGTTAGGTACTTATTCGCAACCGTGTCGAGTACTGAACTTTTCAAATCAATAGTGAAGTTAGCTGTGAATACTTGCTCCGTTGCAAGCGATGCGAATCGTTAAAAGGTCTGTTCGATTAGCTGTATTTTTGTTGTCCACTGGCATTTCATTAATTAATTAATTGTCTTTGTATTAAAGTCATAAATTCAAATGTTGATTGATTAGAATATTAAAAATTGAAAGTAAACACAAATTTTTTCAATGTTTTTCAAATATTTTTATAAATGATTCGTTCGATGAACTGAAATTCAATTATTTATATCTGCTTTTTTTACAGAAACCAAAAAATTATGGTACATAGTGAAATTAGCACAGAAGCCTGAAGCTGTCGTTGTCCCAGGATTTTGGCTAAACTTTGATCGAAAAGAGTGTGCTTGGCCTCAAACTAATACAGAATATGTGATTCAGAATGACATTGTAAATAGGGTGAAGCCTTCGAAAAACTGGGTCACACGAGGAGTAACCGACATACTAGGATATGCAGGTAAGGACATTAGGACACCAAGTAATACATTTTCATAAACTTTATTACCTGACAATACGGTTTCTATAGATTCATTCGATGAAGCCGTTATGAAGCAACAACGAGCGTGGGAAAAAGAAAATAGAGGAATTAAACGCACAGCTGATCAAACAAACCTGAACGACGATGGTAAAAGGAAAAATTTTAGAAAAACAGCACCAACAATTGTCACTGAAGAACGTGTAAATCTCGATGTAGACCCATCAAACGCGCAGAACTTTTTGAAACCACGCCCCTGTCAGCGACTGGCGCTAACAGAAATAAAAAATCTGAAGGAAGAAGATAAAATAGTATATGTAGCTGGTAACGTTTATAATCGACGTAACATATACAAAAAAATCAATGAGAAATATCAATGTAATCTACATTTGTATTTATTAATATTCCTTCCAGAAATGTTACACGAAGTTTTGCGCAACCAAGCCGAAGAAAAGCTTCAAAATGAAAGGCGACAGGTAATGATACCTACTTCCAGTAACGGTTCGATTTGCTCTTCTGAATCGTCTGCGATTCGATCTCGTTTCCCGATTGACTCTTTAAAAGATTTCATTAAGTTCAACGATGATCTTCGTGATGGAAATTACGTCATGCAAGTGGTGAGTAAGACTTTTTTTATGTTAAATTTTATATAACATAAGACTAAATGAAATATTTTTACAGCGAAACTATTTGAGAACTATAGGAGGAAGAAGGCTCACGAAACACGATATCACAAGAGAGAAATTAGCTAGTATTTTAACCGACAAAGTTGCTATTCATTACAACTTCTGTGGAACAAATAGACAGTTGAAAAAGAAACCGTTTAGTACATTGCGCATATGGGATTTGATTCATAGTAAGTAATAATATTCCTTTTTTAAATAATGTTTTTATGCTCATTTTGTATGTTATAGTTATCTAATTGATTCATTAATCTCTAGATGAAGTTGTTGATTTCTCCTACCAAACCAAAGAGGCCGATGATACGTGTAAAACGTGGTTAAAGCAGGCAAAAAAAGGATGGAAACAACAGCAAAGAAATTAAAAACCCGTAACGACAAAGACAAGGAACATGAAGGCGAACAACCCAAAAAAAGAAACCAACAAGAAGCTCAAGAAAACCAAAAAGCTTATAGCGAAAAAGAAGACGAATTTCATTTATAATTGTATTACGATTTGTATTGCGTTTTTCTCTAAATTTATACGTATGTACAACTGTACATCTATTTTTTTTTAGGTATTTTAGCCATGTTTAATGGATATGAAACTATAATCGAGTATAGTTTATTTTTGTTCTGTTCTTAATTCTTCATTATCGTTTTTAGGTAAACTAACGAGCGTACACATATAAGTGTAATTTAGAATGTAACATCGACGATTCTTGTATTAACAAGTATTTTTTGTAATGAATGTCGCAGACGGTATTGGTAATATATACATTGCACATAAATTTTACTCACCCTCGAGTTATATTTATTTGACACATTTGTTTTAATTAATTTAAAATGAAACGTCTTTTTTTTATGTTTTAATTTGCCAGTTAAAACGTCTGAGGAACGTTTCCTAAAAGTTCGCGAGAGTTTTGTAAAATTTATTTAGAAACGTTTTTACAACGAAACTGAAACTTTTAAAGCCTATTTTTGAAATTTTGCTATTGGTTCAGCAACGTTTCGCCGACAAAACTGAAACGTTGCAGTTTCTACTAATAATTTTTTTCCCCCAGGGCTAGAAACGACGCAGCAACGTTTCGTCAACAAAACTAAAACGTTTCGCCGACAAAACTGAAACGTTGCAGTTTTTACAAATAATTTTTTCCCCAGGGCTAGAAACGACGCAGCAACGTTTCGCAACTCGTTTCCCATACGTTTGCCAAACGTTAAATTTGCAACAAAGTGGGACATTTTAACGTTTCAGAATCGTTTCTGCAACGTTTCTTAACCCCTTATGAGAAACGTTTAACGTTTCCACAGAAACGTTTCTACAACGTTTTTGATACGTTCTGTGCTATGTGGGTCTATGAATATAAGGGGAGCCCGGGTCAGTTACGAATCATCTGTGCGCAGTCTAGAGGTGATGCTTGATTCTAAATTAACCTGGAAAGAGCATGTCGCACAATTGTGTAAGCGTGCTCACTCTCTAATGTATAGACTATACTTCTTCAGAAAGAGCATCACTCATAATATGCACATCTTGTGCAAGCGCTCCTATTTCCGATCATCGACTACTGTTCTCTTGTATACTGTGACCTGAGGCAGGAACTCGACTTAAAACTACAGAGGCTCGTGAATACAGGAATTCGGTACATCTATGGTGTAAGGAGAGATGGGCGCATCTCCCCGTACAGGCGGGAGCTGCAGTGGCTAACCACTGCTGGACGCAGGAAGTACTTCACTGCTTGTTTCCTACGTAAAATGTTTAACTCGTCATACGTACTGGCCTTTTTTGACTTCCACGTCAAACTCCGGCCTGTGAGGGGCGAGTTGAAACCTCTGGAAATTCCTGCTTTCGCGACGGAGACGCTGAGGAACTCGTTCCATATCAGCGCTTCATACTTATGGAATAACCTGCCATCACACATCAGAAACACTTCATCCACCGTCACTTTCAGAAAACTTGCTAAGGAAAACTTTTTTCAACTCGAAAACACATAACTTGTACACACTTCACGCACACGCACACACCTACTTTCTCGCTCATTCCACCTTCCCTATCGCCACACTCTCACACTATACATACTCTAAACATACCACAATTTATTGTTATTTCTTTTCTTACTTTGTAATGCTGTAAACTTACAATCGTACAATATAATGTACGCAAAATAAAACTAATTAATCTAATCTAATGTAATCTCTCTTTCTCTCTCTCTCTCGCTCTCTCTCTCTCTCTCTCGCTCCTTCTCTCCGCCGATCTACCGCGGCGCGCTCGCATATGCGCGACGACGATGCGCATTCGACAGTACGCATCGTGTTGCTCTCCGCGCTCGTCTCGAGCTCACTTATCGTTTCGCGACGCGACTCCTGGCGCGAATAGAAGCAGGTGCATATCGGCTGTGTGGGCATAGCGGTGCCCAACAACACCCGGTAATCCGCGGCGGCGCTATCGTGAGTGTTTAGTCACCTGCCGAGCCTGCAGGGAAGCCACCGTTGCTCCATGCGGCTGGCAGGTAAGGTTAGCTTCCTCGGCGCAACAAAACATTGTGGTTGTTCCGCTGCTGTATGCATAAATAATAAATAATAAACAATATTGTTTGGCGCAAATTAAGTGTCGCAAACGTGTACGCGTGTAGCCGGACAGGCTTGCAAACTTGCACTCATGTCTGGCTGCAAGAGAAGCCGATTAAACCAGCATTGACCAGACCCTACATCCCCTGCTAAAACCGACCGATTAAAACTTATTAGAAAAAACAGTAATCGGTCATGATCGGAGATCTTAATACGAGATTTTCCTACATAAAATGATTAACACTATTAAATCCGATTAAAATTAATTATCGTAAAGAATCTGCTTATTTGGAATCGGTTTTAATAGGTTTTAATATAATACTTGATTTGTAATCGGATTTAATTCCTTTAATCGGATTATATCGTATAATTAAGTATTATGATTTCTTATTAAATATGAAGAATAAATTATAATTTTATAAGTTTGAATCCACTTTTATTCATTTTAATTATACATTGTATATAACATATAATATATAATCGGAACTTTCGCACATTAATACCGATTTAATCGGAAATAATCGTTTTTTTTTTCTAATCTTACATTTTGTATTTTAAATATATATTTATATATTAAAACTTTGGCTTTTTTATGATTAGAAAAGTTTTGAACGCTTATATATAGAAATGAACCTTACATACGTCATTAATATTTTTTTACTTTTTAACCTTAAATGTTTAAAAAATACTAAATAAAGCGATTAATAATCGCACGTAAGAAGTAGTACAATAATGTAGACTGTAGTCTTTTTTGAAAACACTTAAATTAAGTATCAGTCTCATTTTTTCAGTACGACTTATTAAAATGTAATTTGTTAACAAATTTTAAAACAAATAACATATTATTTTCAAAACTTAAATAAAAATATAAGCATTTATCAATGATTATTTTTTTAGAATCTTGTAAAATAAAAGAATTTTTTCAGTTATTATATATTCCTATCGAGATATCACAATCTAAGTACAAAAAATAGTAATTTATACATTTTTAGGAACTATTATCATCACTGCCGGATGCAGGATATAAAGGAAGCCACGGGTAAAGTTACAAGTAGAGGTGTCAAAGGTGTTTCTGCATTATTAGAACTTCCACATTTCGACATAGTTTGGTAATTTTCATATGAATATATGCACTCATTACTTCTCGGCGTTACACTTCAGTTGCTTAATTTGTGGAGAAAAAAAGATTGTAAATATAGAATATCAAATAACAATTTAATTTTAATAGAAGAGCAATATACTAAAATCAAACCAATTCATGAAACTCATAGGGCTCCGAGAACTGGAATTATCAAAGGTACAGTAAAACCAAAAGCTTCAGAGTTAAAATCACGGCTCCTGTATTTCAGTTTGCCACTATTGCGAAATTATTTAAACTCTGAAGCTTTAAATCATTTCACTTTACTAGTGAAAAGTTCATTTACTCTTTTAAAAACTGACGTGTCAGAATTCGAACTAGATGAATGTGAAAAAGGACTTATAACATTTGTGTGTATGTTTCAAGATATGTATGGAATCGAATATATGACTTATAATGTTCATGCTTTGATGCACTGCGTATAATCGATGCGAAAGATTGGACCATTAAGTAAAAATTCAGCGTTTCCATTCGAAAGCTCTATTTATACGTTAAAACAGTATATTAGTGGTCCTAAAGGGATAGATCGTCAAATGGCAAGAAAACACTTGCAAAAACTAATTTTTCAAAGATCTGATAATTTTGGAAAAGAAGAATCAATGAGATTTTGTAGTAGTATGTTTCAAGAAAGAAGGCTGAAAAAATACTATAAACAAATTGAAAATGTAACGCTGTGCGGAAAAGGTATTTTTAAGAACTATAACGATATAGGTGCTTGTATTTCTTATAAAAAATGCATATACAAAGACACGGTGTATCATACTGTAAAATACGCTCAAAATATTAAAAAAGACAATAGTATAGTTCAATTAAAATCAGGAGAATTTTGTCAAATAATAGAAATTTTGCAGAATAATAATAATTTATGTATGTTAAGATTGGCCTTAATTACAATATGCGTTGATGACCCCTTCCCTGGTGTGCATCATATAAAATGTATAGCCAAAGAATATTCTTATAAAGACTGCGATTTATTTGTTGTAAATATTGATGAGGTGAAGCAAAAAACTATAATTGTAGAAGTTTTTAATGATCGTTACATTTGTATTATACCAAACAATTCTGAAATTCAGTAATTAAAATAATTAAAATAAACTTTATTCATTACTACTAATTTATTAAACATTTATTTATATGTGAAACCTTCCGATATAAAAATATACCCACTTTCAGCTAAAAGGTACAAATTTATTATTTCCGATTATAAAAATTATGAGACAGTAAATACCACTAAGATTAAATCCTATCCATTCAGATTACAAGCAGTCGTTCGAAGTCCTATTAAGATTAAGTTCGATTCTTTCCGATTACTAGAAATCTTATAAAACCTCCTATTAAATCCGATGCAGTTTAAAACTTATTGTTTCCGATTAAAAAAATCTTTACAGTGTCGCATTAAATCCAATTATGATTAAATCCGATTGCTTCTGATTACAAGGAGTCGTTCAGATAAACTCATTAAATCCTATTAAAATTAAATCTGATTCTTTCTAATTGAGAGAAATGGTTAAAGCATTCTATTAATTCCTATTTCGATTACATCCTATTACATCTGATTTCTCGTTGAATTTTGAAAATTTACTAAATATTAAAACCTATTTATTTCGATTAAAACCGATAAAAAAATACATGATTTATTATTATTACAGTTAAATCCTATTACATCCGATTACCATGTAATCGGATGTAATAGGATTTAACTGTACATCCTATTTGCTATATTAAAACCGATTACAATGGATATACTTTTAATTTTTTATAAACGGATTTAATTAGTCGGTTTTAGCAGGGTCGGTCCATTCAAGTTAATTTCTCGCAACATGGAGAAACACACTTTCGTCATCGACAAGGAAGGAATAGCAAGAACTCTCAATATCGAACGTCTGAAACCTGCATTCATCTTACAAGAGGATCCTGACAGTACCAGGGCCGAACCCACGCCTGAACCGATCAGAATTCCAACTCCAAATGACGAAAACAATAATCTTCAGGAGAACGACTCACTTCCTACTACAGCTCTACCTTCCTCTAACAATCCTGCAAATTCTTCCAGTTTCTCGATTACACCCATCGCGCCGAAACGCATCAAATTCGTTCCGAGTATTCTTAAACGGAAAAGAAACGTAGACGCGGTTCAATCGGATGCAGGGACAAAGAAAGTCTCTTTCGCTGAGGTGTGTGAGGTCAGATTTACTCCAGCCGTTAAAAAAACACATCCTAACTTAGTTGTAAGTAAACTTGCAAATCTACTGCGAAACTTACGGTCTGTAATTAAGTTTTAAGCAATCAACATAGACTAAGTTTTACTATTACTTTTACTCTGTCAAAATATTTACATCAAATTTTACATAAAGATTTTAAACTATTACATATAAAATTTCACATGCACGAATAAAATTGTATAACTTTACGTAATATTTCACGTAACATTTTACATACTGATCTTTACGTACAATTTTATGTAAAATTGTACAATTTAATTGATTTCTATAAGATTATACACGTAAAAGTTCTAAATTATTACATAAAATTTGATGTAAAATTTGGTGTGAATATTTTTAACAGGGTCTACTATTGTAAAATAATGGAGTCAGATGAAACAAATAAGTCAGATTGAACCTTAAGGCTCAAGTTCCTACTACAAGAAAAACACTTGTAACAATCAACAGGCTGTGATCTAACAGAACAAATCGAACGGTAAAAGCATGTTCAGCGTTAAATTGTAAACAAACAACAGTGTAACTTCAACAATCAAACCTTGTAATCTCTCCAGACGAAAAATTTTGTAACACCCCAACTTCGTTTCTTGCATCAACAAAAAAAATGATTCTCATTTTTTTCGTTCCGCGGGGGGAGTACTGTAGGTACCCCATCGATAAGTGGCGGTACTGTCCCACCGGGGACGCGAGAGAGTAGCGCCGCCGTTGAGTTCCGCTCTGACCGCTCCATGAGCACACGTCTGGAGAGAGACCGATCCAACAATAAAGATATAACAAGAATCTCCTGTCTTCTCTCTCTCTCTCTCTCTCTCTCTCTCTCTCTCTCTCTCTCTCTCTTTCTGCCTCTGACCATGTCATCCCGACAATTACCGCTTATGTCACAGTATTTTTAATTTTTATAACAAATTTATTTTCCCGTCCCGTTAGCCGCTACTGCGCATGCGCGAGTATGATGTCATATAGAAACTTATGAATCACAAGATCACAACGCCGCTATGCGGCCAAAACATTCTGTTGTGTATTTAGATTTTAATTTTTTAGCATTGCCGGTTGCGTTGACATTGACACTCCTTATCTACGTTTAACTTGTTCAATAATCTTTATTATTTATCAAACATTAAAATATTTATCAATTTATTGAGATCTTTTTCAAAATATCAAAAGAAGGAAATTTGTTTAAAATGTAAGTTATTTTTAATTATTAACTACTTCTACTGTAAAAGATCCAATATAACTTACAATCTACTGATAAAATGTTCATTTGTTATATAATGAATTAGTTGTATCTTTTTATTTCTCATTAATCTGAACTATTTAGCTGATATATTAATCTATCATATATAATGTATATTCGAATTAGTCTTCAGGGTGTGTCAAAAATAAGTTATAAGCATTTTAGTTATTTTTTACAAGAGACTTAATAGTAAAAGATATATGTTTGAAGGATGTTTAATTTTAAAAAAATTATGATTAGGTAGAAAACAATTACTATAATAAGTATTAGAAAGAATTGAAGAAAAGTTATATTCAACCTCAATAAACCTCGTTTAATGACAATAAAGAATCAATAAGTCGTTAGTGTGTGTTTGAGCAAAGTAATATTGCGAATAAACAGGAAATCAAAAGAGTGCTTATTTTTAACATAGCATTGGTAATACCTCAATGTAATTTTCTTTAATGATATAATGTTCAAAATAACTCACTAAAGCACTGCAAATCCTGCAAAGGAAAACAATATTCTTTGTTGGCATGTCCATATTAACAATAAAAATCAAACACTGGCTAGTTATTACTGTGATTTACATTAATTGCCTCCAGTCATATCATGAAAAAGTTGATAGAAGCCGATAAGATGTCTTATTGACTTAATTTTAATGCTAATTTGATAAAATACGATATAAGTAGATATAGGTCAAGATAGGACAATAAAAACTCCATGCGGGAAATCACAATTATAATTCCAGATGATCTTGAGTCTATTAATTTCAATTGTAATTTTTTGCATAATTTTGATCCGCCTACATCTACCTATGCCAGCCTAGATTGACATATATCATATTTTATCGTGTCCTTTAATGCGAAAAGTGGCTATAAGACTTACCATTCAAGCCAGTAAGCTTTTTATCGGCTTGAATAGTAAATCTCATTAATTTCTATCAATTTTAATTGGCTTTTTCCAGCAGGGATTTTATAATTTACACATACGCACACATATATGTGTATGTGTGCATGCGTGTGTGTTAAGAATAATGCTAAAAATACTAGATTAATATATAATGCTAAAAATACTAGTATTCTTAGCATTATATATTATACTAGTATTCTTAGCAGTATTCTTTACAGCAGTTGCTAAGAAATATTATGAAATATACTAAGCTTTGTTTTCTGATATCGTAAAAATATTCTTTAATTACCTGTTTTTATTGTTTTTAAAAACATAAAAATACTAATAAGAGCTAGCAAACTCTAGTAAAATCTAATAAGTAGCTGTTATTAGCTTTTTGCATCGAGATTATTTAGCACATTCAGAAAACTAATAAAACCTAAAAAAAACTTAAAAACATCTACATAATATTCAAATTCTTTCTTTTGGAAAACAATGTTTTCTGTAAACATCCCTGTATTTTGTTAAAATATTCTGCAAAAATTATCTTTGCTTATAAACACATGGATTCATCTCGGAAATTGTAACTTTTGAATAATTTGTTTTTGCAAGCATTTATTTATTTATTTATTTATTTATGACCATATACATAAGCCTTTTTAAGGCTTTATATAGAGGCAAACAAGTTGTCTCTACATAGGCATGATACAATAATTACAAAGATAACTTAGAAACTAAAAACTAAATTTAATTTGTTCATACTACTTATTTCTTCTTGCACTGCACTGAGAGAAATGTGAAGTTGGATTAACCGGAAACTCTGGCAGTTTTTACCGGAGTGCTCAAGCAAATGGTTTAAGGTTGAATTTGCTTAGCACTACTGCTGTTTTTACCTGGCAGTAAGCATAAGTATAAAAATTGAATATTTAATAAGTGATTCATTGTTTTGGCATAAAAATTGGTTTACAAGTCCTCAGAGTATACTGTATCGTATTTGTAAATTTTCATGATCCCAAAGCAGAAGGTTTGCATAACTCTGACGAGCTTACACATCAGGTTTTAAGGGCAATGCAGGTCTATGGCTTTCAGATAAGCCAAGAGACTTTACAGATATGTCACATTGTACTCTAAGGGCTTGTAAACCAATATTCATGGCTGAACAATGCATTGATTTATAATTATTTAAATTTTGTGCTTCAGCATAAGTATACGAATTTTGGGGTTAAAAGGTTAGGTTGTACATATTGCAACACTTATTCTCAAACCTTTCGCAAAACTTTTACAAATTCCACGAAACCAATAGGTCCCATATGAATTTGTCACTCATTGTAATATGATATGCTAAAAAATATAAACATATAAGTAAAACCTCACGTGTTTAACGCGGCTGATATAGTGCGGGGAGAAGCCAAGCTTGGGCTACTGCAAACTTTGGTAGAATCTGCCTGAGTCCACCCCTAAATCAGCTGTGGTCGTCCAAGGCTAATACCACAGAAAAATGTACTGCTATTCTAACTCTACATTTCTCTCAGTGTGATAACAGAAGTTAAACTAGTGTCTTTAATTCATTTCATACTATTAAATTTCTTATGAAATCCTTTAATTTATTCTTAATATTTACTTTTCTAACTGTTGCCTCTTTGAGATCATCAGAGAGTAGATTGAAGATTTTCACAGCCATGTAGTAACTGCTTTTTTTACTTATAGTTTTATTAACTTTTGGCAATGATATTCTCTTATTCCTAGTAGTTTTCGTATTGTTACCATAAATATCTTAGTTTCCTATAGTGACAATTTCGTTTTTAACAATAAACATTAGTAAAGTAGCGTATGTACATACATACGTACAAACATACTTATCTCTTATTTAAAACAGAAAAATATAATTTTTTCGTATACACTAATAGTACACGTTTAGATGTATAATAATGCTAAATAAAAATTTTCGGATGTGGATTTTCGGATTGATCAGACGATGCTGAGGATAATCATGATAAGAACTATTCAAATGATCAAGTGGCGCAGTAGTGCCACGAAGGCAAGTTTGAGAAGCAGACGGAGCCGCAGCGCCCGCGCTACTATTTACTTCTATATTGGTATTCGGATTTTTCATTTACAGAAAAAAAATGCTTATCATTACTGTTCGTAAGTTATTTTGACTTATTAGCATGTTTTAATGCTAAACTATGATTTCCAATCAAAATATTAGCAAAAAAGCGGTTTTATCTCATAATAAACAAGTGTGTATTTCAAGAATGCTCATATGCTCATTCAAATTTTCTTTCTCAGCCCAAAAGTGGTAGGACTGTGAAGTTCGCCGCAACAAGTGTTAGGACCGTGAAGTTCACCGCGCAGCTATATACAGATGGATATTGCTTTCTCATTGGTTTTTCTGCATGCTCGCTCACATGTAGTTTTTAGTGTCTAGGTGTAGAAATAATTCGTGGGTGGTGTCTAGGTGTACGGGGTGGCCGATGACGAGGTCAAGGAGGTGCGCTTCGTAATTTTTTTTGTCTAGGTAAATATATCATACGAGGATGGCATCTACCCTCGTAGAAAATACGCCATAAGATATGGACTGTCGATAACTAGTGGCCATATTTTCATAGCATAATATGTCAGGATACTTTGACATAATATGCCCACATTATGTTGAGTATAACTTGATCCACTAATGGATTTATAACCTAAAATTCATAAACTTAATAATCAAAACTTTAAATCAGTAAATTTTAAAATCATTGACGTTTAAACCAAGGTTTTTGCAACAAATTTGGAAAATATAAGGTAATATGTTAGGAATGGCAATCTAACCTTACACATAATTCATGCATGTATACAAACATGACTACACTCAACACTCACACTGAAATGTACACTTTTTATGTGGGTTTAGATATTAGAAACATTAAGTAAAATTTGTGTGTTCAAGATTATCAATGATGAAGTGTAAAAGTGATGATCTTGACAGATATTCCCAACTCAGTGTTCGACTCAGTCACAGGCAGTATTCATCGTTATAGTGCCTTATATGCAGTGTATTCATGCAAGATGTTTAATTTGTAGTTTCAATGCTTATTTTATTATGTAGAAACAGGCTAGCGTAACAATTTTTGCTTGTCTGTCTTTGCTAGCTGACCCACATCAAACCCCATGGCTCCGGGGGCAAAATTTACACATGGCTGTTTATATGAAAATCTAAACTATAGCACTTGAGATAAAGACAAGTGCATATATTGTTTTAATTGAAAGCAAAATTAAATTCTCAATGATTGTACGATTACTTTTTTCAATTTTTCTTTTTGCTCTCAATTAAATCTATCATACTTAGAGGGCTGAAATTATGTATGGTGATTTGTTTCAAGCTGTTAATTTGACATATCGTGGCCATATTAGCCTCAATTTCCTACGATGGTAGGTGAACAGGTGTACAGGGTGGCTGATGACGAGGTCTAGGTAGTTCGCACTTGGTTTTTGGTGTCTAGGTGTAGAAATCATTCGAGGGTACTGTATCAGAACAAGCAGTGATTTCATTTCATGGTGATAAAAACGTTACAAAAAAGCCATGGTCGAAAGGTTCTAAAGATGCTTATATTTTATTTTTACGAGAAATATGAAATACTCAAAAAAATTACTAAAAAGGACTGAAATCTCTAAAAAAAATTAACTTTTTAAAAACTAAAAGGTTAGGCGAGTTTGATAATTTCCGCAACGAAATAACAGATAAAAAATAACTGAGATCAATCAACCAAAGTCAAGTTTATTATATTGAATCATAATAAAGCAACGAAATTTTGTTTGGTCAATAAAGGGCTTACTTAACTTAAAGTTAAGTTATATAATGATCAATTAGGAACAACTCTCAAGATACTTACTACGTAACTTGCCATGACCGTTTCATTGTACTTATGGTGTTTTTATGACGTTCTAATACATGAAAACAAAAGTTTAGTGGTTCACCAATATTTTTATCACCATGAAATGAAATCACTGCTTGTTCTGATACAGTACCCTCGAATGATTTCTACACCTAGACACCAAAAACCAAGTGCGAACTACCTAGACCTCGTCATCAGCCACCCTGTACACCTGTACACCTACCATCGTAGGAAATTGAGGCTAATATGGCCACGATATGTCAAATTTTGGTTGATTGATCTCAGTTATTTTTTATCTGTTATTTCGTTGCGGAAATTATCAAACTCGCCTAACCTTTTACTTTTTAAAAATATGATATACATACGTTTTTAGGTACGACCGCGACACGGAATTGCCTTATAGTTTTGTCATCGAAAAATGTGTGAGATGCGATATCTCACGCAATATCTCATGAAATTTTGGGAGGAGTCTCCTCTTGCACAAACCCTAAAAACTAATTTTTTTTTATCCCGATTGTCTACATTTTTTTAAAAATGCGGGCACAATTTGTTCAATTTTGGCGTGTTTTTTGAATAAAAATTTTGGTGTTACACGATTATCTCTGAAAGACTTTAATAAATCAGGCTAAAAATTTGTGTGCGAACTCCTCTCATAATAGTAAGGTGCCAAATTTATTTTAGGCTTGATCCTGCACAAATGCGCAGAATGCCGTCACCTCAAAAAATCGCTAAAAACGGTTTTTTGGCTTTAACTCGAATTCTAAACATTCTACAAAAAAAAGTTTAATGGAAAAGTTGTAGATTTTAGAAAAATACAATTTTTTCCTGTTGACATCAAATCATGAAAATGCTTATAACTCAAGTAAACAGCCCAAAATCGTTTTTTAACAGCTAAAAATCCAATTATTGGCCATAAAAAGAGGATGAATACAAGAACACAGCAATACTTTTTGTAGATTTGTGTAATAGTAAATTGTCACTTCCCTATTGCAAAATCTCACGTGAGATCTTACATGAGATCTCACCTGAGATCTCACCTGAGATCTCATGCCAAAATCTCATCTGTTATTTTGGTCCGGAAGCTGCCGGATCCTCTTATTTATTCAAAAATGGGTTTTTTAATATTGGTAGTCGCCTATAAGGAGGAGTCTCCCCCCAAATAAGTTCAAAAAACTAGGTTTCTAAGCATTTTAGACATTTTTTCGATTTTTAAAAATATCTCATCTAAAATCTCACCTGAGATCTCAGGTGACATCTAAGGTGAGATCTCAGATGAGAAATTTTTAAAAATCGAAAAAACATCTTAAATGCTTCGAAACCTAGTTTTTTGAACTCTTCTGAGTAGGAGCAGCTCCTTATAGGCGACTTCCAATATTAAAAACCTTATTTTTTATTAAATAAGAGGATTCAGCAGCTTCTGGACCAAAATTACAGATGAGATTTTGGCATGAGATCTCAGGTGAGATTTATGTAAGATCTCACGTGAGATTTTGCAATAAGGTTAGACAGCATCTCACAAAAAAAAATATATATCAGTACAGCAGTAGAATCAGCAGGAGCAACAGGCAGGAGTAGTCACAAAAACAAAAGATAACCTCCAAGCAAAAAGTCAAGTTTCTTGCTGGAGTTACGTATCTTCCCATATTGAAGCATTCTTCGATGGACTGACACTCACACATCGCATAGTCAGAACCATTCCGGGTGCGTCACTTTTAAATACGTTTTGCACCGTTTTACAAAGCAAGAACCGCGAGCAGCCGATCCGCGAGCGAGATCGCGGTGAGCAGAGGCTGCTTTAAAACACATACAGGCACCATAACAGCACTTCTGATTTTTTAACTACGTCGTTGTTGTCGTTTTGCACTACGCACTCACTTATAATATTGTCGAAAAGTTAAACCGAGCAACACATTGCAGTTAGCGGAGGCCGGAAGGCTGTTTCGAAACGTCAAAACACACGGCATCAGACAGCTGCGTGGACATTTTTTTTTCCTCCTTGAGGATTATTTCAGGTCTGGCGTAGCCGACCCGCATGTACCCATTACCAATTTGCATACTTAAAGATGCTGGATTTGGACAATTTTTTTCTTTTTTCCTTCTTCTAACGACGACCTCTGGGTGCGAGTGCTGATAGACAAAGAGAGAAGCGAAGAAAACCCGCCAGATTTGAAACGGTAATTCCACTTCTGGAGGATTATCACCGCTCCATTATCTTCTTCACATCCGGGAAGCTGTGTGTCAATATATCAATTATGGAGGGAACATTCAGATATGTACAAGTTACAAATATATAAACACAAATTTAGAGGATAAAACTACAAATCCACTTTACAGAGATTTAGGAAGGAAGCAATACGAAGACCAATTCTGTGGTGATACACGTTTGTTGTTTCATTAATATTTGTTTCAGTTTTAATGTCATTGCTGAAGCACCAGTCCAAAAATTTATCTCTATGATCCCCGAGCAAGGGACATTCACAGACCAAATGGTCAACATCCTGATATCCCTCACCACAGTCACAGAGGTCATTCTGTATGATATTTTTTTTAAATAAATGGTGTCTAGATTTAGTGAGGAATGATTTTAATCTGTTAAGAAGACATATATTTTTCCTACTGTTTATAGCATTATGAAACCATGGGATAAGCGAGAAGTCATGGTGGAAGGCCATGTATCTTCTGCCTGCTGTATACCCCTTATAATTCTGGGTGAACAAGGTATTCTATTGAAACTAATATGATCAATGTTAACAGCAGCGCCAGCCACTCTATCCGCTCTCTCGTTTCCCGGTATACTCCTGTGACTGGGAATCCATACCAGGGATATGTTATAACCCGAACATGACAGTCTGTACAGAAGCATTCTGCACTGGAATACAAAAAAATGCATTGAGGAATTTAGACCACTCCGAGCGATAGCTGAAAGCGAGCTGAGAGAGTCTGAAAAAAATACGTAGTCTCCTATATCCATGCCCCCAATGATCAGCAGAGCCTGCCACACTACATACGTCTCACAGCTGAGGATCGTGAAACCATCCGGAAGTTTAAATGATATTTCACGGTCCCCAGAAGGTAAAGCGCAGTAAATGCCAGAACCACACCCACCAGAAGGGATCTTGGATTCGTCAGTGAAAAGAAAAATGTGATTAGGAAATTTAGTACGTGTAATATTGTTAAAATCCTCTATTGTATTTTTGGAGTGGTTCTTTAAGTTTCTACCAAGGTTTGTGTCGACTTTTTCTTTAAGAAAATGCGAGAAATATGGGGTGATGTATGTCAATAGTTTACGTGATTTTATGAATTTATCAGTTAAAGAGTAAAAGTAGGACCAGATGTGATAAATTTATCCAAATTTCTTGTTGTATGTTTCTTTAAAAGGTCTGTTATCGTACGATTCTCTGATTAATTTAAGCCTAGGAGTAATTTAATTATTCAGATAACTAGTGATTTTAAAAATGTATTTTGTTGTCAAGGCTTGTCTACGTATACTTAGTGTAGGGATTCCAGTTAAATGGTGGATTACATTAATAGGTGTAGTTATGAGGCACCCAATGCATTTTCTGATGGCACTGTTCTGTATTTTATCCAATCTCTGGAGCAGGGATGACTTAGCGTTGGCGAAGAGATACGATCCCCAGTCAAGTCTGGGTCTGATAATTGATTTGTAGAATTGCAACATGGTTTGTGGGTGGATTCCCCAACTGAAGTTGCCTAAAGATGATAACATGGCAACGCCCCTGGTAGCAATTTTTTTGAGCTCGATGATGTGGGATTCCCAGGGAAGATCCTGGTCCCAAAGAATTCCTAAATATTTCCATTTATCTGTATTGATAATTTCATGATTTCCGAGCTTAATTGACAGCTCACCAGGAGCGATACCAGGATCATTGAAGACAATAAAAAGAGGATTTCGGTACAGAAATTTTAAGTGAAAGAGATGTAAACCATGTATTGAGAGAGGCCAAATTCTTATCCAGAGTTCTGACAATCCGAGTTACATCCACATCAGAACAGTATACAATAATGTCATCTGCGAATGAAATAGTTTTGACATTATGGGTAATCTTATAGATGAGAGCGCAAATATAGATGTTGAACAGTAAGGGACTAAGGATGGAACCCTGTGGGAGGCCCTTATTAGTTGAGCCTTGGTTAAATTTGGATCCATTGAAGAATCCGAATAATATTCTATCATTTATACTATTTCTGATGAACCTCAGGACCTTCAGGGGAATTCCCATTTCAGACAGGATTTTCAGTAATTTCTCCAAGTTGACCAGATCATATGCACCCTCAAGGTCAAGGCTTAAAACCCCAATTTAAGACCTCTTAGTCCAGCCAGTCGAATATCAGTATCTAAAATATTATTAGCATGGCGCCGCGCCGAGATAAGCATCCCGATAAGTGTCGTGGTAATTTTGCATGTTGCAAACAAAAACCAGCAACAACAGCAGTTTGTGTAATTTGTGATGAGGCATATCATTTTAGCTGTCTCAGGCAAAAGAACGAAAACTATAAGTTTATTGGAAATAACCTCATAGGAACCTCTGAGTGAGTCAGCAGCAATTTTGATAGCCCAGATTAAATTAAAAAAATCAGAAGAGGTGAGGAGTGACCTTCTGGCTGAGACTAGTAACAGGACTCAAGACCAGCTAGAAAATGAATCCATTGAAGAAAGTGATCTTGAACTGCTGAAAACCGAGAACATGCTGTTGAAAAGGTTAGTGAATGAACTGACAGAGAAAAATGACCTCTTGAAAGAAAAGTTGCAAAATAGCCGTAGCAAAACGGATAGCAATTTCCTTGCGTACTCAGATGTATAAAGTACCCAAGACTACCCCAAAAAAAGTTCCTAAAATATCCGTAAGGAAAAACAGTGATAGCAGTATTGATGTCATGAAGAATGTTATTGAATGCCTCACAGCTGAAAAAAAAATATCCAAACAAAAAACATCTATGTCAACAAAAATGAAGAAGTCATTATAAGCTGTCTTAATGATAATAGTGTGGAATTGACAGAGACAGTGCTAAAAGATAAGTTGGTGGACCAATGTGATATTATGAAGAATGAACTAAAAAATCCGAAGATCAAGATAGTAGGTATTGATAATCACACACACATGGACATCACGGATATTGAGAAGGACATTAATGAAAGGAACTTCAGTCATTTTGAAAAACGAGGCCAAGCTATACACATGTACAAGAATAATCATACCAGCTTGAGTACGGTCATAATGGAAGTTCCGGCTGAAATCTACAAGCATGTACGAGAAAGTAATAACAAAATTTTTGTTGGATATCAGCAATGTAAAGCCTATGATTTGGTCAACATCTGTCCTTGTTTCAAGTGCGGTAGATTTGGACACAATGCCAAGAAATGTCAAAATGAGATTCTATGTTTGAAATGCTCAGAAAAGCATAATACTTGTGACTGTGATAAAGATGTTGCAAGGTGCATAAACTGTAAATATAGCAATGCAAAATTCAACTCAAAGTTAGACACAAAGCATCACACCTATGACCCGAAGCTTTGCAGCATTCTAAAAAAGAAAATTGATAGATATATTGACTCTATCGATTATCCGATAAAACCTACTTTACCGGCAACGGAACTGATCTACTACAACTTGGAATTAGCAAATAGGCGTAATGTACCTACAAATGGTAATAACGTCGTAGTTAATGAACAACAGGAAAATGGAACACTACATAACAAAACAAGGCAAGAAACAGAACTCAACCGAAGACCTCTCGCAAAGCGGGATCAACAAATTCCACCAAACCATCTGAAGCCGCATTCCTCTGCATCGACACCGAGCAACAAGATTGAAAAAAACAGGATTAAAAATAGGTAAAAATGGATAGTTTTGATTATTTTGATAGGTTTAAAAATGATTCGGTGCAAAAAGAAAAGACATGCGGAAATATTGAAAATTTTAATAATTCTATAAACAATAAAAAAGACTATATCATGCATATTAACATTCGAAGTATGAAAGCAAATTTTGATAAACTCAAAATCTTAATAGAACGTCTAACTATTAAACCAACGATCGTGATATGTTCTGAAGCTTTTGAACAAATTAATTATAAAATGTATAAACTGAATGGTCCTGATTACGAATATAAAACGTATTATAACGAAAGTAGAATAAACAAAAATGATGGAGTCATCGTTTTTGTAAACAACAATCTAGTCCAAAATACCGAAGTTGTAGAAGCTGGAAGAATTAGGATAATAAATACTAGGATAACTTTAAATGATAAAAGCGGTCTTGAAATATCAGCGTTGTACAGATCACACGGGATACCGAAATCGGAGTTTATACTAGACCTTAATAAGTATTTAGTTTATAAGAAAAATGTAAAAAATCACTTAGTGATAGGTGATTTTAATATTGACCTACTTAACTGTGATCATTATAGTCAACATTTCCTGTGTAATTTTCTTGATAAAGGATATGTTCCTGGTTTTGTGGGTATTACAAAACCACCTATCGGTAGAGCTAAGGGGTCATGTATTGACAATATTTTCATTAAATCACATAACATAAACGCATGCACATACAAACTTAAACTTGATATAACAGATCATTACCCGATATTTATTCTGTAAATAAGTTGAAATCAGTAACTAATGAGCCATATGTATTCTTAATCTACAAAAAATTAATAAATGCTGCTAACTATAAGAAATGGAATGAAATATTGTCGATAACTGATCCAAATTTGGCCGTTGAGAAACTGTTATATGAGATCAAACTATGCGTTGAACTAGCGAAAACAATGAGAAGTGCAAAAAGGCATATTGGTAGGAAAAATTGGATCACTGATGGAATTATTAGGTCATGTGAAACAAAAGAATTTTTATATAATTTATGGCAACAAGATGTGCGAAATGAACAACTAAAAGCAGAGTATAAGACCTCTGTTAAAGTTTTGGATAAGGTTATTACTGATGCCAAAATAAAATATGAATTAAATCTTGTACAAAAAAATTCCAATAACCCTAAAAAACTGGGAAATAATAAATACGAAAATCGGGAAAGTGAAAAAATCAAATGATGCCATAAATCATATAAAGATAAATAACCAAAAAATTACGGACAAATTCCAAATGGCACAAAACATGAATACATTTTTTTGTGAAATAGGTAGGAATCTGAGTGCAAGTATTGGTGAACCAGTAAATGCTGAACTTATGCTCCCGGCCATGAATCCTCTTGAGATTTTTATGAAGCCAACAAGTAATGCCGAAATAATAAGCATAATGAACACACTGAAACTGAAAAATGGGGGAGTTGATAAAATAAACGCCAAGACCTTGAAACTGCTATGTAACTATATAGCAGATCCTCTGACCCATACTTTCAACAAGTGTATTGAAAAAACGATATGGCCGGATGCCCTAAAAAGGGCCGAAGTAGTCTCGGTATATAAATCAGGCGAAAAAAATAAAATAACGAACTATCGAGCTATCTCTCTCATATCAAATGTTGTAAAAATTTTTGAGCGAATTATATACAATAGAATACATGATTTTGTTGAACAGTGCAATATTATATAAAAGCAACAATTTGGTTTCATGAGAGGGATTGGTACTAAAGATGCGCTGAATTATTTAACTAACGTACTGTATAACAATATTGATAAGAGCAAACCTACGATAATAACTTT
The DNA here is from genome assembly GCA_037356405.1 of Nasonia oneida. NCBI lineage: Eukaryota > Metazoa > Arthropoda > Insecta > Hymenoptera > Pteromalidae > Nasonia > Nasonia oneida. Next base: position 28,067 of record JAZHPH010000368.1, on the reverse strand, counting down.
CCTCGACTTGGTGAAAGCGTTTGATACTGTTGATCACAGTATACTGCTTGCAAAATTATATCGTATTGGAATCAGGGGCCAAGCGTTGGATCTTCTATCCAGCTATCTAAGTAATAGACACCAAAGTCAAAATTGATGGTACTGAGAGTGATAGCTTAGTAGTTAACACTGGTGTCCCTCAAGGTACGATCTTGGGACCGCTGATTTTCATTATATACATTAACGATATATTAAAGGAGATTCCTACTGAGTCAATAATTTCTTATGCAGACGATACTGCTATAATAGCTTCTGGAAATGATTGGTTAGAAACCCAAGTTAGCATGAACAAGTTTTTATCTGTGATAGCTGAGTAGCTGGCTGTAAACAAATTATCATTAAATGTAGGAAAAACTGTGTGCATGACATTTGGAAGTAGTGTTGGGAGCGTTCCAGCTCAAATAAATGTAAAAATTTTTGATAAAAATGTAACCAGGCCTGCCAACACGTACCTACGTGTACCTCTGCAGGATTACAGGCATGAACCTCATACCTTGTACATTTTCTGGAATAAATAAATAAATAAATAAATAAAATACTTAAGCAATCCTGGCAAAATCTATTCCTACGAAAGCCATAAAATGAGTTGGAGAGACTATCTTTGTTTTTAATGAACCACTGCATGCGTTCATTAATTATTCTTTACATAATTTTAAGGAAACAATTGGATAGTGCTATAGGCCTGAAACCCTTATTATTTCCTTTAGGAATAAAGCATACATTGAAAATCTTCCAACTTTCGGGGAACTTTCCTGAATCTAGAATTATGTTATATAGTTTAGTTATGAAGCGAGTAGTTATCTTGGGAAGATTTTTAATTAAGGCATACGAGATGGCATCCGAATCTGGGGCAGATCTACCCTATCTACTCTATCTATGAAATTACTTCGGCATGGGAGATTGGTGTGTTGAGGACACTATCTGCGCAGAAAGTATAATTTTCTAAGATCTCGATATTCTGGTAGTGGTAAGATGAAGAAACTTTATCAAAAGCAGCTTTAAGAGCCGGATCTTTATCAATGGAAAAAGAATCCCTAGAAGTAGGAAGATCGTTATAGAATCTATTCTTATATCTTTTAATGAATTGAAAATTTTTAAGCAGGGATTTGGAAGGACTTAACGTGCCTAGTAATGATTGACACTTTGAAGATTTGATTTTTGATAGACCTCTAGAAGCATTTTTACAGGTTTTGAAATAATTAGCTAGATTTTGGCTATTGGGAGTGTTTCTGAAAATCCTGAGAGCGTCTCTTCTCTCATCTACCAAGGATGAACAATCCTCATTCCACCAAATACAACTTCTGGGACGTTTCTTAGGTTTTTTGGCGATGTCACAAACCTTTCCACCTGATAATGATACTACTACATACATATATGGAATTTATGAGTGCAGTATACATTTCAAGGCTGTTGTCTGCATTTAATATGTCGATATTTGGAGTAGGAGTAATCATATTATCCGTAAACTGTTCCCAATTTATCCTAGACAGCCTGATCTTGGATAGATCGTGGGTAAGAAAGATATCCTCTAAGAGGATGGAGTGAAGAAGAGGAAAGTGGTTGCTTCCCATTGAATCTTCTAGTACCTCCCAGTTGATTTTACTATATAAGTCGATTGAAACTAATGATACGTCTGGGAAACTTTTCCTGGAGAAAATCCTGGTAGCAGATCCATCATTGAGGATTCGAAAGTGTGAGGAGAATTCCAAAAAGTCACTTAAGATGTTACCCAGTGCATTCGCAAGTTCGCTACCCCAAGCTTTGTGTTGAGCGTTGAAATCACCTGAAAGAAGCATATTCGAGTAAGATGAACAATTCTCTAATCAATTTGTAAGAATACGTGCATTGATATTATTGTTTGGTGGATTATATATAAAGTTAAAAAAGTAATTTTCAGAATTTTTAGTTTCTACTTTGATAGCTAGATACTCAACAAAGTTGGGAGTGGAGGGTATGGTAATCTTTTTGTATTGGATATTCTCTCTGATATAAAGAGTCCCCCCCCCCCCGAAGGTCCTGCTTCCATTGGTTCGAACCTCTTTAATGAGGTTGAAGCCTTTTGCAGGATAATAGTAGTCCTGATCATTGAGAAAAGTTTCAAAAAGAAATAGTATGTCACAGGAGTTAAGAATTTGCAATATATCTGCCCACTTTCCCTTAAGCCCCCTAACGTTCCACGAAATCACCTTGAGTTTATTCATGTTAGATTGAGTAGAGAAGATTCATCCAAATTTAAGTCGCTGACTGTAACCTCCGAACCCAGCTCCTGAAGAGCCTTCAGTACTTCAAACTTTCTTTCTTGGGTTTGTTTAGTTTCATTTGAATTAATTTTTGTAGATACAGGTTTGGGTGGAGAAGTTTTGGATGATGGTTTTGGTGCTTTCTGAGAGGGGATGCTTGAAGGATTTACTCTTTTTTGCTTTGATGGAGAGCTGGGATAAGGTTTATCAGGTCTAAATCGTACAAATAGTGGAGGGAAGAGGCTTGAATCCTGCGACTCATTCCTCCTTGGAGAGGCCAAAGAACCAGGACTGTCAGAATTATTAGAGGGAACATTTTGTATTTCTTTGAGAGTTGGTTTCTGATGTGAGTTGGAAGATGGATTATTTTTAAGTTTATTTGCAAAAGAGGAAAGTTCAGGGAACCTGCTCCCTTCATCTTCATTATCACTTTTAACTTGATAAACATTCCCTTTACCATTTTTTTTAAAAGGAGTTGATGACATCCTTTGAGAGGGAAGAATTTGAGATGGATCTGTAAAGGATCCATCTTTCGGAGATGACTGGACTCTGGGAGCAGGTGTCCCATCACCCTCCGGCACGCCCCGTTTGGGTTCAACCTTAGCACTGTTAAAAAAATTCAATATTATTCATGTATGGGTCTTCAGAATACTGTAATTCAAAAAGCTCTCTTATCCAAGAAAGGAGAGTTTTCGTCAAGGAATTTTTTAGCCTGTGTGTGCTCTAAAGAAGATTTAATTATGTCTGAAAATTTCTATTGAACTAAAAATGTTGCTTTCTGCTTATTAATCTTCTGAACAGTCATCATGGCATTCACCTCTCTATGAAACTCAAACCATATGCACGATCTATCTGAGGCTTTATGAGGGCTCTGGCAATTTGGACATTTAATCTGATTTGGGCATGAATCTAAATTTGAATGGTCATCCTCACCACAGTTTACACATTTAGGGGTGATTTTACAGGCACCTGAACCATGTCCGAAACGTTGACAATTGTAGCATCTCAGTACAGAAGGTACAAAATAGAAGACTCTGGAATATGCCGAACATAGCTATGTATTTAGGGAGCTTTCCCTTAGCGAAGATCTTTATTTTGTCTGAAGGAGATAGAGTCGGGTTTCCATCCTTAGTTCTGATTACATTAAAAACTCTTTCCACTTTATCAATGTATTGTCCTGAAACAGGGTCAAGACCCTCAAGAATGTCCTCACTTGTCGCCTCACTGCCCACGCCAAATACAACGCCTGTAATATAAATTCCAGAGTTGGGAATAAAGGCTCTCCAAAGTGGATCCTCCTTCGAAACTCCCTCCTCGACAAAACTATTAACTATTTACATCCTCTAATGAGTCGAATGTTAGGGAGAACTTTTTAATTCCAGCTCTAGTAAGATGCGAGACTCTAATTTCTGCTTTAAAAATTTGTAATCCTATAGATGTTATATGTAAGCTACCCAAGTTAAAATCTGATCTCGAGTCAAAAATAAAAACCACAAAGGGACGAGAGGATTCCTCAGTATATATATTTCCTCTTTATAATTCAAAAATATCCAAGATGTTTTCCTCTCTAGCGTTGGTGTTTTCACTTCCCTTGTTTTCGTTAGGAAAAATAGAAGAATTAGTATCAATGTTCATCTTTCTTCTCCTTTTAACTTTAGAAGGAGAAGATTCGCTAATTTCCTCTATAGGAATTTGATTATCATGGTTGAGTGGTCTTTTAAGTATTCGATGACATTATAAATATTCAGCTACCTATGTATGAGGCTATCCTACACTTTAAAAGCAAGTTTATACCTTCAATATTCGAGTCAACTCTAAACAAGGAAAGTGAGTAACAAGCGTATACAGGAGACAGGAAAGTATATCTATGTTTACCGTTCAAAGCGAGACCCAAACAGACTCTCCCAGCAAGCTAGACCGCTATAAGGCCATATAATCCCTTGTTTTGAATACTAAGACGAGTAGAAGAAATTATCTCTATGTTTACTTCTATTGTCCCCCAGGGCAAAGCTGTAAAGTATATTTAAGAGTAAAAGAGAGCTACGAACAGAGTATTTAAGTAAATAGAAATTGTCACCTTATTCAAGGATGTACAACTATGAAAACTTATTTTTTAATATAATATGTATGTACTATGATTACAGGATCTAGAGCTATATATGATATAAGAGAGAATCTCTAATCTAATCTAAGCATGCTATATAACATTTTTTCTTTTATTTATTTTTTTCCCTTTTTTCCCCTTTTTAACAAAGTATTAAAATCTAATAGTGGATTTGTGGTACCTATATAACATTCAAAATTAAATGTTATTTTAACCTCTGATTGGGGGAGTTAGAAACATAAAAACTGCTAATATTAAGTTAAGGCTAGAGTTATAAGTAAAGCATAACCTCTAAATAAGTTAACACGTAATACTGAAGTGTAGTTCTTCTGCTGAAGTCGTCAGTTGAGGGCAACAGGAGTACGGTGCATTTCCCTGTGCTGTTTCCAACAGTCAAACTGTTCTTGAATATTCAAGAGTGGAGAGATTTTTAACTTAAGACGTCAAAATTCGATTTCGGTGTGGGTTTTCCAGCGGTCCAATTTATGTACATTTCAGTTTTTTCCCACACAAAAGAATCCAATTGTTTTGGGGAAAAACAAATAGTTATTTTGGTTAAAATTAATAAAATTGCCAAAAAAATTTTGGAGAATTTCGAAATTTAAATTTTTTTTTATTAAAAACGTTATTTAAAAAAAAATCAAATCTCATAACAAATTTTTAAATTTCAAAATTTTTAAAATTAAATTTTTTTTTTATGGTTACTTTAAAAATATTGCAATTTTATTTATTTTAACCAAAATAACTATTTGTTTTTCTCCAAAACAATTAGATTTTATCATGTGGGAAAGATCTGAAATCTTCATATAAGTATTCGCTGCAAAAATGAAATGTATTAGTCTTTGTGGCAAATCTCAACCGTACTACTCTTCGTAAGCACTAACGATATTGTGTTTAGAATATTATGGTACCATTTGAATATGCATAAATATATGTATGAATACATGTTTTAATAAGATCTCACAACCTGTGCACTGCGCACCCCAAGTTGATTCAAATTTTAGTTTGCTTTGCTGTTAACTTTTAATAGTTGTTCTTAACAATCTTCTATCATTTCAATTTCTTTTAATCAAAGTATGTTATTAATTTTATTAACATAATAAATGTCCATATACTTATGTATTTTCATATATCTTCTTCTCTTAAAAAAGTGATGGGCTTTGTTGTGAAGCATTTAATTGAGAATCGGTTGCCTGGTACAAGAATTAAGGAACGCGAATCAGAAATACGGATTTTATTACATAACCTACAAACGCTTCAAACTGTTGGCGCTAAGCAGGCAGCAAAATTAAAATGTTAATTATGACATGATAAGAAGTGCGCGAAGCGCATTTAAATTCCCTAATGTGTTATATATATATATACATATATATATATATATATATATATATATATATATATATATATATATATATTTCATTGTAGTATGTAATATTCAATTATTATTTTGTCGTAATAATATATATTTTTGTTGCTTTTTCTACACTTTGATCATCTGTTATATCGTTTTTAATTGTTATTCATAATAATGATCAAACAAAATTATATACAGATTTACTGAACCATTATAAAAATTAATTTTAATATTTTACTAGCATAAAACGCTCGCTTCGCTCGTGATTTACAAATTAATTGTGATGATATTTAATTATTTTACGTGTCATTATTAAATATACTGTTAAATATTAGATGTACACTCGAGGTCGGAGCTTGGTAGAGAGCGTACGCGCGAAAAAGGGCTCCGGCTATAATAAGATTTTTCCGAGGAAAAAGGAAAGTAAGATATAAAATAAGTATAGAAAAGTGAAGCTAAGAGAAGGAGGAAGGAGAGCAAATAAAAGGTGCGAAGGAGGAGAAAAAATAGAAGAAGAGAAAGGCGGAAAGAAAATCGAAAGGAAAGTGTGAGGTTAGCGGCGGGAAGATGGTCAACGCCGCAGGCAAAGCAACAGCGGAGAACGGCACCAGAAGGAGAGGAAGGCCGAGAAAAGAGGAAAAAACGAACATGCAGACATACCAAATGAGGAACTTTCTCGAGAAAGGAAACCGCGGGTTCGAGGTGGTCTTTGGAAGAGGCAGAGTGCAGCGATCTCCGGTAAAGACGCATGGGGACGAACAACCAAAAAATGAGAACATCAAAGTCAGAGAAGCAGGGGACAGGAAAGACAACGGGCAAGTAGACGAACCGGAAATGGAAAATCATCAGGAGGACAAATAAGCAGCACCCGGGGAAGCGGCAACAGGAACGGCAGAGGACAAAGAAAAGGAGAAGAATTCGTACTTACCGACACAGCAAAACGAAAGAGGGGAGGACAGCGGATCAACGGACGGAGAGGAGAAAGAAGGAGGCTTGGAGGCGGAGTCAACAGAGGGCGCCAGGGAGGCAGCACACGAGGACAAGAGAGAAGATTCAATGGTAGAAATAAGGTTAGCTAAAGAACTAGAATATAAGATAGAAAATGTAAAGCTAGGGACAGAAAAAATCGAAAATGAATTGAAGGGGGTAGTAGAACGATTGGATACGGAAGCTAAAAAGAACAGGGAGTTAGGAAAGGAAATAGATAAAATGAAAAAAGAAAGGGCTGAACTCAATAAAGAATGGAAAGAAGAAAGAAACAAGAGAGGTGGTAGCTAGGATACGAATATAGAAAATAAGATAACGGAGGGGAGGGAGGAAGCAGAAAGGAAAGTACGAAAATTGGAAGCAGAGTTAGAAGAGCTAAAGGGAAAAATGCAGTTAATGATGCTAGGGGAGACAGATAGGAGAGGGGTAGCAGGGGAAATGCAGTATTACGCAGTTACTACTCGATAAAGTAGTAAAAAAATTAGCGACAAAGCTTTTCTTATGTATTTAGGTCCGTTGTATTATTATTTATTATTATTTATTATAATACCATATACATATGCCTTTGATAGGCATCCTATAGAGGCAAACAAGTTGCCTGTACATAGGGATGGCATACAAAAAACTTACATCTAACTTAAAAACTAAAAAAAAAACAGAGGGCCATGATGTTGCAAACAATGCTATCATGCCTTCATACCTTATCTCTTAAAATTTCAGAAATATTAACATAAACGTAAACATCCAAAATAAATCTTCCCGATGAACATTTTTAATTTTCTTTTAATAGAGACTGCTCTTATTTGTAGGTTTTTGAGATCATTCGGCATAGAGTTAAAGACCTCTATAGCCACGTAATAGCTGCTTTTTTTACTTATTGTTTTAGAGATCTTTGGCAACGATAGATTCTTATTACGTGTTTTATTTGTACTACTTATATATTTATCTATTAGGTCGCTATAATGATATAGTATACATTCTAGTTCGAACATTTGCCTTATAGGTAGTGGTTGTTTCTCAATTATAAAATAATTTTTATTTATAATTCGAAGTATTTTCTTTTGTATGTTTTGAATCAGATTTAAGCAATTGTTATAAGCCCCACCCTAGGCGATTATACCATAGCCAATTATACTTTGCAAAAAAGCATAGTATAACAACATTAACGTTTTACTATCCATAAGTTTCTTTAGTTTTGCAAAGATAAAAATTAAGTATCTCGTTGACTTTATTATATGATTTATGTGTTTATCCCACTTCATGTTATAGTCTATTATTAAGCCTAAATATTTATGACTATCAACCCTATTTATAACATTATCACCAATTTTAACATTTAGGGTGCTAGACACACTATCACAGTAATTGCCGTATGCAATATATAAGGTTTTGCTTGCATTAAGTGACAATTTATTCAGGTTCAGCCATATTGCAACCTTACGAAGATACTCATTTAACCTATCCTGCGCAGCTGACCACGTGTTATCACATGAAATGATGACAGTGTCATCTGCATAGGATAATATAGTGTCGTTTTGCATATCTATCAATAGGTCATTAACATATAATATAAAAAATAGAGGGCCAAGAATGGTTCCTTGTGGCACTCCTATACTCGTCTGCGGCTCGTAAACGCCCTCGCCTTCGGCTCGGGCTAACTCGCCTTGACTCGTACTGCAAACTCCACACTCGGCCTAAAAAAGCCACTTAACGCCCTTGGTACACAATATACTAGTTTAGCAGAAAAAAATTAAAGAATAAGTTTCTCATTAAATTTTTTGAATACTTTTGCGGGTCTCAGATACGTAATAATGCATTTTTGGACTCTTTTTTGAGGTTATGGACGAAAGGTGGCACCATAGGCCAATACTAAGGGTGGATTCGTGTTCAGCGGGAAAAAATACATGCGGCTAAGCTTCTTCCCTAATTTTCTGACCACTTTTGCGAGTCTCAGCCACGTAATAATGCATTTTTGGACTCTTTTTTGAGGTTATGGACGAAAGGTGACCCCATAGGCCAAAATTAAGGGTGGATTCGTGTTCAGCGGGAAAAAATACAGGCGACTAAGCTTCTTCCCTAATTTTCTGACCAATTTTGCGAGTCTCAGCCACGTAATAATGAATTATTGGACTCTTTTTTGAGGTTATGGACGAAAGGTGACCCCATAGGCCGAAACTAAGGGTAGATTCGTGTTCAGCGGGAAAAAATACATGCGAATAAGTTTTGTTATTAATTGTTTCTCTGCCTCTACAAGTTTTAAGGACATATAACTGCTATTCCGTAGTCATATTCGTGTACTGCCGGAGCTGCACCGGTCCACCATTTTGAATTTCGCAAAAAGGCCACTCAGTAATGGAAACTAGATATAATAAGCTAAATTTTAAGCTCGGACAGGAATCATTTCGAGCCTCTGATTTTTGGACAGAGGTAATGGTCGGTTTCAAAAAGAATGACCCATATATATATATATATATATATATATGTGTGTGTGCGTGTGTGTTATACCTATCTTATAAGCCATATAAACCTTAATATTGGTGAAAGTGAGATTTTGATCCGGAGTACGAGCACCAAAAAATGTATGGAGATACCTTTTTATAGTGCACAAGTTCCTGTATGGGTCCCAGAATGGCAGAGACTCTGTATCTTTGGCTAAAAATGTAGATATCCATAAATCTGTGCTAAAATGATTAAATTTCATATCTAAAGCCTATGGCAAAGCTTGTTAATTGTTCGGAGCATTCCGATGTAATTAAGACGTAACAACCGCGATACAACACGCGCAAGAATCGTACTCGTGTACGGATTCGACCACGACTCACAGGGAACTTTGCGACTTTTGCGTCGAAAAATTTTATTTTTTGGGTTTTAGCGAGAGTAAATTGAGTAAGTGTGTATATGCCTGTAGCAATAAAGTGCAAAGTGTTTGAGCACTAAAGTGCAGATTGTTTGAGCACTCAAGCGCAGAGTGTGCGCGCGTCAAGAGTAAGACGAGCTTCTCTGACGTTTTTCTCACGTTGATTCGGTTTGTGTTTTGTTGATCGGAATTAACGAAAGTTTACGTTACTTTCGCGTGAAAAAGTCTTGTTTCTTTTAAACTGAATTTTGGGATTCAGTTACGCTACATCGACACGTCGACGAGTGTATGTGTGCGAGCAGACAGGCTGTAATTTCGTAGCTTACGTTGTATAATATGACGTAAAATACAACCTAGGAGCTATCTCTAGAGTGTGTATAAGTGTGACAGTTTCGCGAGCTGCTACGACGTTGTTAGAGATATCGTGCGCAACATACTCGGCGATAAAAAGCACGGACAAGCATCCTCCACGGCCAAGAATGAAGATGACGGCAGATTTAGAGAAAGGCACCGAACAATGGTGCGTAAGTTTGAGCAGCGACGAACGCAAGATAACGCTAGAGTCGTTAGATTTGCGTCAGGACGGCATACGGTTCGATCAAGCTGCACGACTACAGAGATGGTTATTAGGCGAGTACGTGCCAGCAGATTTTGTTCCATCCCCTAGAATGTCAGCAGGGGAAGCGCGCACCAAGCGTGAAGTGTTGCGCGTGGCGTTCATCGAGCATACGTCCGAAGAGGCCTCAGGACGTTGAAGTGCTCAGTGTTAGGAGCTAAAGATGACGCCGTCGAGGCAAATCCAATAGTACAGTTGCGCCGTGCGATGCAGGCGAACTGTTCAGTAGAAACGCAGATTGATTTCAGCACACCGCAGTCTATGGTAAAGACTGAAGTCGTCAAATGGGTGCTAAAGCTTCCAAGAGAGACAGTATATCGCGTACTGGGAATGTTGATATTGAAGACCTCAGATGACCATAGAAGCAATATACGGCGTCTGAAAGCACGGCTGGCAGGCGACGATATCGAGGAAGATTTCGCTACTGCTGATGAACTTGGCAGAGACGTCATTCAAGACGAGAAAGCCATAAGGCTGTTGACGTTTTTAGAACACGCGTTGCCGAGTGTCTACAAAACAGTCGCGGCACGAATCGCACAGGATAGCGGATTCGATGGTGCCGACGAAGAGTGCGCACAGACCTTTGAGGAAAGCAGCCGAGAGCCAAGACCAGCCGAGAACTGTGAGACAGTTACGTCGAGGATAGACAGCGTTTGGGGGAGGGAGGACTCTCATCATCCGATGGTCGATGAGAAGAAAAAACCAAGTGAAAACGCTGTCATAACCTCAACGACGAGCGAGACGTCACCAACGTTGGACAGCGAAATATCTCTCAACGAAGAGCTCAGTTCGGACACAGAGTCACAGAGGACTTCGGAGCTTTGTTCGTCATGCAACGAGTTGCGTAAGGGAGATTCTAAGACCCTCACGTACACGCGACTTCTAGAGGAAATGAGGAGAATGCGTCACCAGTTGCGAGAGTTAGAAGGGAAGGTGAAACGTCTTGAGAAGCCAGAGGCGAGTCAGACGAGAAGTCCACTCGCCGGCGCGGAGCAAAGACGCACGCCAGGGGCGAAGCCAAAGCAGAAGACAGCGTCAGCGTCCAGTACTTCGCAGAAGAGCAAAATGAAGCAAAAAAACGAAGTACGACGCAATAGCCTGCGCAAGCGCCCTAAAAGCCAGAGCAAAGAGGAAGTGAGGAAAAGCATTCCTCCGTACAATGGACCACGTCTCGTCGAGCGAGTCGAGCCTAGGCGCAAGGGTAAACGGAAACCCGCGGTCCAGAAAGGCCACTTGCCCCACGAAAAGCAGACGCAAAGAGTGCAAGATGGCCAATCACATAAGAGGAAAAACCAGCATAGCGCGAAGGTCGATCAAACGAACAAGACGACCATCGGCACATCAAAGCATGCATGCGAACTTGAGAAGAGATGCTGGATATGCAAGTCACGGACGCATGAAAGGGGAAATTGCTCTGAGCCAGATAATGCAGTCAAGCACATGTCCAGAAGAGCGCGCAAAAGGCTCGAGTGCTGGACCTGCGGGCGATTGACGCATTGGTGGCGCGACTGTCCCAACGCAGAGGACAGAGGTTGTGAAACGAGAACTTCACAGGCGCAGAACACTAGACGGTGCAGAAGTTTGATTGCAGCGGCACCAAGTAACGGCCTTCTCGTTCGCGCGCGTAAGCTTCGCGAGATACTCTCCACGCCGAGTCGACATTGAGGTGACTCGGCGCACATTTGTAAAGAGACAATATTGGCCGCACAATATGTCATTATTTTGTTTTGTTTTAATCGGGACTAGCCTTATTTTCCCGAGCTATTCTCTCCCGTTCCCTACGTCCTCATCGTGAATATCGCCGCCTCCGCGGGCGTTGCAACAAGAAACTGAGAAACCGGCTCCGCACAGGAGAGTGCGGAGTAATAGCACACGTGCAACACGACGTTCGCGATGCAGCTCTCGCAACGAGCTGCGTTGCAACGCGGGTAAATCACAGGCGTTGAGAGTTCTCCGCCGCACCGGGGGATTGTGATCCGGTCGGATATTGCCGAGTTTCCCCCGAAATCGAACCCCGTTACCATCGCGTGGCAAGGGACGTTGTTCCTCGTTACAATATAAGAAATAAAAAAAATTTTTTAAAAATTTAAACCTTGATATCTTAAGAACCATAGGGGTTTAAAAGCTGCGCAATGAACTTAGCCAAAACACATAAAATATCTACATTTTCTCAAAATCTCAAGTGTGATAAGGCCTTTTTACGTCCGTAATCAAGGCACAAAAAAACTCATTTTATGTAGTTTTCGATTTATTATTAAAAAAATAAGAAGTCAAATCACTTGAAATTTTAATGGGATATAGTTTGACACATGACTCATCGACATGATTTTTTTCGTGAGGTTATGATGTTTAGTTTCAGAGATTTTAATTTTTAAAAAATCACCTTTTTTATTTTATCAGCTGAACAAAGCGGTCGATCCCGAGGACCAAACAAGGAAAAGTAGATAATTTCATTTTCTTTCAAATGCATTTTAGTGTTTTTCAAAAATCAAAAAAATGGCCATAAACAAATAGTTGAGAAAATGAAAAAAAAAACTGTTCTTTCCGAATTCAAAATACAAAAATAGATATGCATGTCAAATTTTATTGATATTGACGAAGTAGTTTTAGAAATATTACGGTATACATACAAACGTACGCATACACATACACACACATGCACACGCACACACACAGCGTTAACAAAAAAACATACGGACATTTTCTAAAAACACTAGATTTGAACTTCTAACACACCAAAAAGTATTTTCTAGAAGTTTTGACGATATTCAAAATTTTACTATTACAAAGCTTCCTCTAGGAGCAAAAAACGTTATGAACTGCAGATGATATTTCACTAGTTTATGATAGATGATGACTAGTTTGTTCCCAATCAAAACAACTATCTTCGGATTCCTACACATTTTTCTTAACTTTTTCAATAACACGCCTTTAATAACATAAAAAAGAAAATTAACTTTTAAAAAAGTAAAAAGTTAGGCGAGGTTGATATAATCCGCAACGAAATAACAGATAAAAAAGAACTGAGATTAATCAACCAAAGTCAAGTTTATTATATTTAATCATAATAAAGCTAACAAATTTTTGTTGTCAATAGAGGGCTTACTTAACTTGAATTTAAATCATATACTGATCAATTAGGAAGAATTCTCAAGATACTCACTACGTTACTTGCCATGACCGTTTCATTGTACTTATGGTGTTAAGTAAGCCCTCTATTGACAACAAAAATTTGTTAGCTTTATTATGATTAAATATAATACACCTGACTTCGGTTGATTAATCTTAGTTCTTTTGTATCTGTTATTTCGTTGCAGAATATATCAAACTCGCCTAACTTTTTACTTTTTAAAAGTTAATTTTTTGAGATTTCAGTCCTTTTTTGTAATTTTTTTCAAGTATTTCATATTTCTCCTAAAAATAAAGTATAAGCATCTTTTGCACCTTTTGATTATGGTTTTTTGTAACATTTCCATCACTAACATAAAATCACTGATTGTTCTGATACTCTAACCTCGAATGATTTCTACACCTAGACACCAAAACCAAGTGCGAACTACTTAGACCTCGTCATCGGCCACCCTGTACACCTAGACGCCGTCCTTGTATGATGCATGAACCTAGAAATAAAAAACCACGGAGCGCACCACCTAGACTTTTTCATCGGCCTTACTGTACACCTAGACGCCGTCCCCGTATGATTCATTTACCCAGAAATAAAAAACCACAGAGCGTACCACCTAGACCTCGTCATCAGCCGCCCTGTACACCTAGACGCCGTTTTCGTATAATGTATTTATCTTGACATAAAAAATCACAAAAGTGCCCCCTAGATTTCATGATCGGCCACCCTGCACAATTAGACGCCGTCCCCGTATGATTTATTTACCTAGACACCAAAAACCACGGATCGCACCACCTTGACCTCGTCATCGGCCACACTTAACATCTAGACATCGCCCTCGAATTATTTTTACACCAACCAACTGTGCGGCCAACTTTACGGTCCTAACACTTGTTGTGGCTAACTTAACAGTCCTAACATTTTTTGATTTGATTTGATGAGCATTTTGTAAATAACACACTCGTGTATTATATCAAAAGTAGTTTTTATCAATAGTTTTGTTGAAAATCATAGTTAGGCATAATGAAACATGATATAAGTCAAAATATATAAGAGACAAGAAAGATATGCATCTATATAGAAGTAAATAGTAGCGCGGGCACCGCGGCTTTGTCTGCTTCTCAAACTCGCCTTCGCGGTGCTACCGCGCTATTGATAATAGAATCTAATTAACGTAACTGTTGAAAACTGTTGAAATCTGGTATCATAACGTACCGCAGTAAACTAAAAAAAACTGAAATAAACTAATAATACCTGTAAATAACTGTTGACTTTGTCTCAATTCCGACATTCTTCTGCTGAACATTTCTGTTTTGTCCAGTTATCTTCTGGTTTAGTCTGAAATCTTCAGAAGGAAACTGTTAAGTGCAGAATTTATGTTTTACTAAGGATCAATATAAGTATGTAAAATTATGTAATCTTATATAAAATGATATTTTATTTCCTCATATAAAGATAAATTTATTTTATTATTATTTTATTTAATTCTTATCTAAATTATTGAATAAGACAGTATTTAAAATATATTATCATATAGTGTACGTAAAATGCACTATTACGCACGCTCCGCGTGCGTTTAAGTACATTTCCCGCCCCCTGTATCAGGAAATAACGTTCGATACCCATGCAGAAAGTTGATTTTTAAAATTTTACAAATAGATAAAATTTGGTTGTCAATATTAAAATGACACTTTATTGATTGTGGAATGTATGCAGAATGCTTCATTACATCAAATACATCTATTTTTGAATACGGTTTTACTATTTAAAAAATAATTTTTAACTAGAAAAAACTTAAGAGTATTTAAAAAGTAAACCTAAAAGAGGAGTATACCTAATAGTAGAGATCTCATTTGAGATTAATCAATAGAAATGACTATAGATAATTGATGAAAACGTTAAAATATTGAAAATTCACATCAGCTTGGGGTGTGTAGTAAATTTGTATAAAATATATTTGAAATTTATAGTAAACATATGTAATACATTAATAAAAGTATATAATTGATGGTGATGTTTGTTTAATTATCTATTTGATTATAAGTTACGGGTTATCTAAAAAAATTTATATTGTTTTTAATATTAATTTATCATGTATCAAACACATGACTTTGAAAAAAGGATCATATCTGCAGAAATAATTTTTTGCAGCATCCCTTTCATCAGGATCAAATCTGCAGATAACATTGTGTGATATGCATGAATGCATTTAACATTAGTCACTTTATATTCACAAACAAATAGATTCAAAAGAGAGATTATATCAGCACACAAAATTATTCGCAGCATTCTTTTGATCTTGACCAAAACTGCAGATTACATTTTGTGATATGCATGAAACCATACGGCATTCGTCATTTCATATTCACAAACACATAGTTTTAAAAGAAAGATCATATCAGCGCAACAAAATCATTTGCAGCAACAAAATCATCGGCATGCCTTTCATCTGGACCAAATCTGCAGATAACATCTTGTGTTATGCATAAAAGCATACAGCATTCGTCATTTCGTATTCACAAACACATATCTTTGAAAAAAGAGCATATCTTCGCAAATAATATTTTGCAGCATTCCTTTTTTTTTCGACCAAAACCGCAGATTTCATCTTCTGAGATGCATGTGCGTCATTTCATATTTACAAACGCATAGAATTAAAAAAAGATTACACCTGCACAAATAACTATTTGCAGCATCCCTTTTATATAAATCAAATCTGCAGATAACATTTTGTGATATGCATGAATACATAAATCATCATTTCATATTCACAAACAAATAACAAAAAAAATTTTTATCTGCACAAATATTTAATCGCAGCATCCCTTTTATATGGACCAAATTTACTGATAAGATGTAATCAGTAAATTTGGTCCATATAAAAGGGACATTAAAGCGTCCGGTCACTTTTATTCTCTTTACTTGCCTTTTTCTTTGACTTTCTTGTAACGACTTTCTGCTACGCTGTCTTTTCAGCTTGATTATTTGCTCCTTTGTTTCCTTCACTTCTATCCTGTGGAGTAGTTGGGACTTCCTCCGTTGTACCCGCCTTCCGGGATTTGAGACTTCGGGTTGTCTGGGTTTCCCTTCCCTGTGTTCCCGGGCGCTGGCATTGCAGTAAGTTATCTTCTGCGATGCAGAGATTCTTATAGCTCGCTCTTATGGTTCGGGCAAGATCTTTAATTTGCTTGTGCACATTGTGTCTGCTCCTGACATACTCCATCAGTTCATCGCTTCTGCTGCCAAGGCGATCCATATGCGCATTCCTTTGCGCTATGCATGCAGCTCTCTTATTTCTATCTGCATCAAGCTCCATTGCCATATCACCTGCGTCTCTACATGCAGCAGTGGTCAGGTGATAAACCTCTGCGGCTTTTAGGTGAGTTTAGCCCCCCCCCCTCCCCCCAAATCCATGGGGCCAGCGTCGACCACCGGGGCTTTCACCCGATCGGAATCGACGGCGGGACTGGGCACTGTGGCTTGACTCGCTTGGGGTAGTAATGTTATTAACTCACTATCCATCTTCGATTTATCTTTGGGGTTTCTTCCTCTAGCCTGTTTGGTCCAAGGAGTATATATTATTTCTGCTTTACCCTTCGGCCGGTTGAGGAGACCTCGACGAGCCGATGAGCTTTCCCCTATCCGCCACCCAGGGGACGCGCCACATACGAGGTATCGGCATCCCCGCGTGGGTGCGTGTGTGTGCGCGCGTGCGCGTGTGTGTTTTTTTCTCTCTCGAAAAAAGAGGTATTAGGGAAAATCTTAGAAAGACTATAGCATGACCTTGTTTATGGAGTCGTCGAAACAGCCCCATCTACAATGTCAGCCGTGTGTCGGATTTCCACCGACTAAACCCATCCCTTCTACGGCCAGGTGAAAAAACGCCCAGCCGTAAAAAGGAATGCCCTCTTTGCCTTTATCGACCCTCTGTTAAGGTGCCTAGCTCCATCCTCCATGCCCCTGAACCCCGCAGTACAACCATCAAGCAATGCTTCGCGGGGCGGCGAAAGGCTGTCGTTCGCTTCTGGTTGCTGTGGTCGTCATCACTATAGTCATCCTTCATTTTCTGCGTCGCACATATAGGCGTACGTACTCAGCCTCTTCGTCTTGTTCTGTCTTCTTCGTCTTTCCTGACTTTCTTGAGAATGTCTGCTGCATAGTTGCTGACTGCGCACCATCCATCCTCTGAGGTCAGAATAACCGTCATAATCGACTCGGGAGTTACTCTCATCTGAAAATAACTCTCAAGTTCCTCTCGCTCCTGATGATATTGTGAGCACTCGCAAAAGACGTGCTCAAAATCCTCTGTTGCATCCGAACATATTGGGCAGTGGTCGTCTAGTTTGAACCGATACAAGTACGCCCAGAAACATCCGTGCCCGGTCAAAAACTGCGTGAGGTAGTAGTTAATTGCTCCATGTCTTCTTTCAATCCAGTCTTCTATTCTTGGTATAAGGCGATGAGTCCATCATCCTTTATCACTTGCGTCCCATCTTGTTTGCCATTCAACCATCGTCCTCTTTCTTGCGACATCGCAGATTTCCTTCTGTCTTTTGTCACTTGATCGTCTCTTAGCTTCGAATACGTCCTTTCTTTCCAACGCTAAGAGATCAATGGGTGGCATACCTGCTATAATGCAGGCAGCATCGTCCGATACGGTACGGTAAACGGACGGCGCTCTTAGCGCACTTCGCCTATACACGGTAGTCAACTTTCGTGCTGTAACACGGCAAAATCTCGCCGTGTGACACCGAGGTCTGAGCGGTCGGGGTGGAGCGTCTCAAGGCTGTATGAATGAGTGAGTGTGTATGATACTAATGTCGTTTATTTCCCGAGTAAACGACAGGAGACAGGGCAGTGGCCGCGACGGACAAAAACACTTCAGACGTCATATACTCAAGAGTGAGAAACACGAGGAGATGACCAACGTTGGCGCGACCGCAGCAACCGATTACCTCGACAGGGCGTTCGAGTTGGCGCGTGCACCGTGAGATGCAGGTGACGTGCCTTTCGTGGAGACTGGTGACGTGAGAGTCTGACGCAGCAGGACCAGCGTGACATCAGCTCACCCACAAGAACGCCGGGAACAATAACTACAGCGTCTCGCGTTCGTTGTGACAGATGCTACCCGAGTCCAGGGCCCGGACAACGGAGCATTGCGAGTCACCACGGGTTCCGCGGCTAAGGTTATCTCAGTCGCCTGCGAGCGAGAGGTTGCCTGCGCGTAGCGAGAGTTTGAATTTCGCGGCTATCTTCTCTGAAGGCGCGTTCGCGGATATCTATACGCGTGCGCGGGCACACGCCGCGATAGCGCACGAACCTTGAGAGCGAGCGGGCCGTCGGGCCTCGCCGCGCTGACCAATAGGCGCGCGCGGAATCCGGCGGCTAGGGAAAGCAGAGCGGTGGCGGCGAGCCGCGAGCGTTCGAGCGAACACTCGCCTACCCCGGCCGCTCCAGGACTGACGTGCTCTACCGCTACCTCGTGCCCCCGCCTGCTTCGTCCGAGGACAATCACCGGAGACTTCGCTCTTCAGAGGACTAAGGTTGGTGAATCGTTTCCTTCTCCGGTCATTTCGTCTCGCGGGTGAAGCGTAGTTCCACGTTTCGGTTTCGCGAACGTTTCGGCTACCTCGTGTGCACGTAAGATATCTTTGGATTGTTGTCTTTCTCTCGCGAATCGGATTAGCAAAAGGGCTACCTCGTCGTAAGGTTATCTTAACGTACAAAAGAGTGTTATAATAGGATTAGTATTGGACCTGGCGCCGGCACTTGGACGCACGAGGCGTGAAGTGGCCGGGCATTCATATTGCACGCGCTCTCTCTACTCCGACGGATTGAGTGGAGTGGATTCGGGGCTCTACATCTCACGCTTTAGCGCGCGTTAGTCGCTGAAGCGCGGCGCATGTTTATTATTTAATTGCTGTAAGAAACAAATGATAAATTTATAATTACTCTTTATAAGAATTTATATTATTTTATTCTTTAAAAAAATATTGCAATTTTGAAAATTCTTTTATTTCACACCCGATCAAAATGGCCACTTTTTGCGCATGAAAATCGAGGGAAAAGTAGCATATTTTTGTTGTAAACCTATTTGCGGGGCAAAAGTAAAATCAGCGGGACAAAAGTAAAATCAGTGGGACAAAAGTAATTTATTTTTTCAATGAATGAAACAGACATATAAAGAAACACGTCAACTTCGATTTACAGAGACAAAAAATACATATTCATGCAAACTCATTCATTGGCGCGGAGTAGAGAGTAACGGTTGTTCCGATTCTTCAGACAGCTGTTGTACCGACGGGGTGGCGCTGCTGGAATACCGACTCGGCGCACGGGCTGCGCTGATCGGAGTAGCTGCTACTCCGATTGCAAGAGTAGCACCTACTACCGCGTTTTGAGGCACTACTACACTTTAAGGAGTAGCAGCTACACCGAAAGTCTCTCAGTGTAGTGAGGAAATTCCGGCGTTGGCGGAATCTGTGATTACAAAGTGATTGCGTGCGATAGAGCGAATGAAAGGAGTGTTTCCCGAGTCTTGAGACGCGCGCGAGTCACGTGGGTTGTCTAAACTTTGTTACGGTTGCTTTTGTTCATGAGAATCCTGCCTAGCGTTGTCGTCGCGGGTATCTCTGTAGTAAACGAATAAAGTACGATATCTATGAGTTTGTTCAACTTAAACCCCGCGTTTTGAATACCCCGGACCACCCTCTCTCCTACCCGTTCTCGGGGCTGCAGCTAGCCGAGCGCAGCCAACATCGCAAGTCCGTCGCGCCGGAAACAAGGAGTCGCGAGACTGACGTTCGTGGTGAACGTCTGGCGCCAATCGGGTAAAATAAAGTCCCGGGCGAGGAGTATTTGTATCCCAGTAACTGGACGAAAACTCTAGTTACAGTGCATACGATTTCACCGGCATACATGATGTTCCAAGTCGGTGTGCCAAGTACTGTCCCTTGGGGGACCCATCCTGTAACTTTATATGTCATGGTACCGTCCTCAGTGTCATATAATAGAATTCTGTACGTCAAGTAGTCATCATTCTTCTTATATATAAGGGCACATTCTGCTTCGGGTGTGCCTCTTGTATTTCACTCCATCTGGCTGAATTAAATGCATTTTTGACATCCAATGTAACTATAGCGCAATACTGCTTTTTTCCTCCCTTCCATCTTTTCCCCTCTATCGCTGTTTCTGCAGTGTCAATCACTAGACTAACTGCGCCCAGGGTTGAACGCTTCTTTCTGAAGCCATATTGGTGTTCCGCTAATCCACCTCTTCCTTCTATAAAATGATCCATTTTGACGCAGATAATGCGTTCTAGAATCTTCCCTGGGGTATCCAGCATGCAGAGTTGTCTGTATGATGAGGACTGCTCGGGTGGTTTCTTTCCTTTTGGCAGAAGCACTAGTCGCTGTTTTTTCCAGTTTGTGGGAAATGTTCCCCCTTCTAGACATGTATTGTACAAGTCTACGAAGACCTCTGGATGAGCATGAATGGCATGCTTCAACGCAATATTTGGAATTTTCTTCTTAAGACTCCTTTTAGCGTCCTTCACTTTTGGTCCGCCGGCATCTACTATTTATATATTTATACTGGCTTATATCAGTTTTATAGTATTTCTTTCTCGCCCGTTGTTCTCGTCTTTTGGTCCAGTGGCACTTGCTACGTGCATTTGCAATCTCCTTGTCGCACCAGTATACTGGTGGTCGTCTACTTTATGCCACTCTTCGTGGCATTGCAGCGTCACATGCTTGGGTGATGTTTACCGTCACCTGCTCCGCCTTGATGTTCGCCGTTCCAGACAGTTGCATTTCTTTTAGTGCTAACAGGAACATCTCCTTATCATAATCCTTCGTTTTCCAACTAACTCTATTTGTCGTTGTACTCGTACTGGGTCCCCTTTTTGGTATTTCTACCTTCATTATTATGACCTGATGATCACTATGTGTGTAGTGTTCACTTACTGTCCGTGAATTAACTGAGCCAATAATGCAGCTACTAACAAACGTCAGGTCGACAATAGACCCTGCGTCTCCTTTTCTAAATGTGTGAGTACATCCTTGGTTAACTAGGACCAAATCCAGGAGATCAAATGCTTTCAGGAGTACTCGTCCTCTGTGGTTAGTCTTTATGCTGCCCCACTCTACAGCCCACGCATTAAAGTCGCCTGCAATCAGTATTGATTTCCTCTGCGTCTTGTATAAGCCGATCTAGCAGTTGTTCGAACTGCTCGATTGGAGCGTTAGGTGAAGCGTAGCAGCTGTAAACAGTGACACCTGCTACCTTAGCCCGTATAAATCCTTCTTTACGGATATTCATTTTTTTCACAGAAAGCAACGTTTCCATATGCCCAGATTGCTGCTTTACCCGTAGTGTCCATTTTCCACGATGGTTCGTCTAGATTCTTATATTGTTCGCACACAATAGCTACGTCTACCTCTTTCTCGCAGACATACTGATTGAGTAGGTCCTGTGCTGTCTCACAGTGGTTTAGATTTATCTGCACTATCTTCATTTTCGTTAGTACTTCAGTACTTTTAATGCAGCTCGCTAGGCTGGGCGTGTATAGCTACCAGCTGCATGGTCACTTTTTGATTCTCTATCCTTTTTCCGGCAGAGAATGCAACTCAGCGCGTTCGTGCAACATTTCGCTGCATGTCCTTCCGTTCCGCACTTAAAGCAACATTTACTTCTGCTGTACGTCTCTGCACACTTTTTTGCGATATGGCCAAAACCCAGGCATTTATAGCATCTAGGTGGTCGTGTCTCTTGACTAATTTCCCTGATTCTGCAATTAACCCAACCTACTTTAGGCTTTCCCCGCGCGATCGACTTTTGTGCAATCTGGGCAGGCAGCTGTACGACGGCAGTCTGCGTATCTCAACGAGTTTCCCGAAGAGTCATTACGGACGTCTCCTCTACTATTTCCTTCGTTCCTGGCAACTCTCTACTTAGTGCTTCTAGAATATCCTGCTCAGAGGTAAGCATATCCAGGTCTTTTATTTCAAAGACCACTTTATGCTGAAGCCTCTTGATTGTGGCTTCTTTTACCAGCATCGCTTTAACCGCTTCTTGAAGTTCCTGCTTTTTCACTTCTTTGGTGCGTCGTAGCTCCAAAAGAAGATCTCCTGCCACCGTTTTGCGTATCTTATTTACGCTGTTACCAAGCACCGTACGATTAGGGTCTGCTTTTATTTTTCTCGAAATATCAACGTACGAATTTTCTTCAGCAGCTTTTATAACAAGTGCATCAGGCCTGGTGAGTCTTTCTCATGGTTTTCAACAACATGTAAGGGCTAGATTATTCCTCGGATAAAATACTAAATCTATGAAGATTGTTTTCTTTGTCGTATGGATTTGATCACATACATTTAGTAAGCAGCTTTTTTGAGTAAATAGACATTTCTATATTATTAAACCTTTTGTGAGCCACACCATACGGAAAGTGAGTCAGCTGATGAACGATTAGAATCACATTCGGAAACCTACAAGTCCTGATTATTGTCATCAAAAATTAATATTAACAAGTAAAGTTTCTGCTTTGAAGTTGAAGATTTTTCATAGATTTAGTATTTTTTAAAAATATTAATTTAGCCGTTACGTGTTGATGAACTTTGTAACACATTTAGGATTGTAAATATTTCTTTACCCACCACCTGCCTCGGGTCGACCAATGGAAGCTATCAAATTTTATTTGCAGGTTTTATTTCTAAATCCTATGCTAATCGTTCGTGAGCTGACTTAGTTTCCATATGCTGTGGCTGAGAAACGTTTTAAAAATATGGAAGATTAGGTTTACTCAAAAAAAGCTGCCTACTAAATATATGTGATCAATACCATGTGTCAAAAGAAATATTTTCCATAGATTTAGTATTTTCTTAAAGTATAAATTTAGCCGCTTCGTTTTGATGAACTTTGTGACGCATTTACGATCGTAGATTTTTCTTCACGCACCACCTGCCTCGGGTAGACCGATAAAAGCTATCAAATCTTTGTTTGCAGGTTTTACTTCTAAATTCTATGCTAATCGTTTGTTAGTTGACTCATTTACCGTATAGTATGAATTAGAAGCATGGTAGAAAGAGAGATATGTATTTTTTCTCATTAAGAGCAACGTATGTGATGTCAACAAATTTTTTTATACATTTAGTATATATATTTCGTTTATTTACTATGTATAGAATTACAATCTGTTCACATTTTCTCATGTTTCGCTACCATACAACATAATTTTCTTCATATTTAATATTACTAATACAAAAGTGCTTTTCATTAATTTCCCTATTTTCGCATCCTTATAATTAGTTCGCCGCTCAATTGACTATGCATTTCTTTACATTTTTTTTGTATTATCTATTTACATTCTCTTTTTTACGCTTATTTACATTTTCTGTTCAACTTTCTGCTCTTTACAATTTTAACCTTTTGTTCTTTCGCTTTTAAAATTTTTTTTCTTCCCCATCTCAGTGCTTGCCTTGGCTATCTCTTTAAATTTCCTGCTATATCTACGCAATTCTTCCCTGAGTTTATTTCTTATAACTCAATTAATCTCTCTTTAATTCTTTCCTCCTTCCTTGTTAGTCCTCTATTTCTTTTACCCACTCTTGCTGTATTACCCCTTTCGCTTGAGGACATATCCATTAGTCAGTTCTAGCCTCTCTCTTTCCCTTTTGTATACTCTACATATGTCGTTTTCATATCCTTTTCCTATTTCTCTCCCTACACTTCCACATCTTAACCTTACCCATGGCTCCTTAATCCCCCCCCCCCCTCCCCATCTCATGTCCCACCAATATCTATCGCTTTCTAAGTCTGTTTTCCAGCTCCCGGATTCTCTGCAGTAACTAGATTTTTCTATTCTAGCCCAGTTTTTCTGTATTTCTTGGTCAATATTTTCTTTATATCCTCTTTTAACTCATTTCTGATGTCTTCTATCTCTCTTTCTTCTTGTATCCACCTCAATCCCTCTTTATCCCCTACCTCTGCAAACTGTTTCTAATTTTTTTCTCCAAGCCGTCGGACATTTATTTTCTATATTTCTTATATTCTCTTCCAAGCATATTTTCGGCCATCTCTCCTCGCATATTTTCAAAGTTTCAGGTACATAATTTCCCGCTCTTTTTCTCGTTTCTATTTCTAGACTGCTTTTTTCTGCTTCCGTCCTTCAGATGTACACCGGTGTATTGCGACGTTACAAACGTCGCAGCCGCGTCGATACGAAGAATCTCGGTCGATGCGGCCAAGCCCTAAGTGCGCGGAAGAAACGAGCGAGTCGACTTGTTGTTGGGGCCGGCCTGTCCTCTAGTTTGATGAACGGGCTAGCTAACTGTCAACGTTGGCGTGAGTGTGAGCATGGTTGGCGCGAGAGCGAGCCTCGTTGGCGCACGCGCTGATTGGTCCCCGCATGTCGCGAGCCAATCAGCGGGCGCTGATGCGTGGCTCGTTATCCGCGCAGACTAAGAGCCAATCGAGAGCCAGCAAGAAGCGCGAGGAGAAAGTGAGCGCGAGAACGAGCGGGAAATCCGCCTGTTCTCTCCCGACTGTCGAAGAAGTACATCGAGGTTTGCGATAGTTACGCGTCCTCCTCTGTTTGTCGACCCGAGGTTGGGAGAGTCTCCCGAGTGTGTGTGTGTGTGAGAGAGAGAGAGAGAACGCTAGCTACACGGTTGCACCAGGTCGGGCTTGCCACAAGCGAGAGGCATAGCCCGCGCGCATCAGAGTTAGAGCTAGCCGTCAGCGGACTGGACCTGGGCCTGAGGCCGACCGTCTGCTCTTGAGCGCGGCTAGTAGTGTGTGAGCGTTTCAGCGTAAGCCCTGCGTGGCTAAATTGTGCGTGGGAGGCACTACAGCAACCGCGTTGTAGGGAAGGACTAGTCGAAATACAGAGTGCAATAAACTGTTAACCATTATGTTTGTTTATTTTTCCCTCTCCCTAGCGTTCCCCCAAACGTGGTGATCGCGCCAAATCCGACGTTTAAAGAATAATCCTAGTGCATGCGAGCACTAGATATTTTAACATATTTACCATGTTCATACCTTCTCAATGTTCTCACACCTTTCCCATCCCTATATGTCCGCACCGTATAAACGCCCCGCTTTTAATATCGAGTCTATTAAGTATACTCTGCCCTCAAGATTATCTAATTTGGACCTTTTCCAGATTCCCCATATCGTGCCTATTGCCTTTTTAACTTTTAGTCATCTTTTCAGTATGACTCCCATACGTGTTTCTTGAATGAAACCAAAAACCCAAATATTTATATTTATTCACTATCTTCATTTTTTCCCCTCATACTTCCATTTTTCGATTTTTTTAACCCCTCTGTCGTATCTGCAACCCTTTCTACGCTATCCGTTAATATCTTTTTTTCTCTCTCATTGATTCTCCAGATTCTCCAAGTGTATATTAAAAAGCGTTGGACTCATCGGGCACCCTTGTCTAACTCCTATTTCCTCTTCCCACTGTATAGGTAGTTCTTTTATAAATTCTAATTATATCCCATCCTCTTTCGCTGCCTTATTATTCTTAATTTTTTCCATGCTATCTTACTTCCCCTGACCTTATGTCTTCATTTAGCTCTTATATGCCTCCTTCGCCCTCTTTCCCAAATATCTATTTCTCCCTTCCTACGTTCCTTTCCTATCACCTCGTTCTGCACCCCAAAAGGTTCTTGAAATTAGCGAAACATTCCAGTTTCTTTATATGTCCCCCCTTTTTTTCCTTCTCGCCCTAAATAGTCTCATCGCGCTCCAAAATTCGTTCATTCTATTGTTGGGTGCGTTCTCTCTATTGTTATATTTCCTAATACATTTAATTCCTTGCTTATTTCCCAGACGATTCTTTCAAATCTATTCCATCTGCCTGGTACATCCTCGTCCACCCTTTGAGCGATTTTCCCTAACTGTTTCTTCATTTTGTTCCTGTACTCTCTCGCCCCTTTCCCTACCCATCTGAGCTTCTCTTCTACGTCTCTTTTTTTCTTCTCTCTTTCTGCTCTTTCCCATTTCTTTTCATTTCCCCTATTGTTAACTCTATTGGTAGATAATTCGACTCTAGCCACATTCTGATTATTAGTTCCTCTGTAATACTGCCCTTCTCGTTCTCTCTTTCTAGTACCAGGTCAAGCACTGAGTGGTTATCGCTTCCCACGAACGTTTGTTTGCCCTTCCAGTCTTCTTTAGTACAACCGTTTTTTATTATACACCCTCACAGCAATTTAGCAATTTTCTTCCTTCTCTATTTACAGTTTCATCGCTCAAATTCCTGCTTCTCTCTCTCTCTCTCTCTCTCTCTCTCTCTCTCTCTCTCCCCTTCCATTCCTATCTGTCGATCTCCTATTCTCGCGTTAAAGTCTCTAATTATTAAAATTTGCTCCCCATTCATTTCTTTGACAACCTCTTTTATTTCCTTTAAACTATCTCTATATTTACATTTATATACACTGCGATTATGTTTACTTCCTCTCTTCACTTATATTTATTCCTTTGATTATTATTCCATGCCCCCACTTTGATATACTATCTGTTTCTATTCCTTTCTTTATTCCTACTAATACTCCTCCTTTACACCTACCTTTCCTGTTTAGTCTTATTGCAGCCTTCGTCTTCTAATTATAGTTTCTATTTAACTTATTTAACCAGTCTTTTTCCTTGTCCTTCTCCAGCCATGTTTCCTGCAACGCTATTATTTCAAATTCATCTAAGTAATCCTTAATCCCCCTCACTTTGGTAATCCCTGCTATATTCCAAAATATTATCCTTACCCCGTTTCTAATTTCCTTATTATTCACGAAACTTCTTTTCTCTACATTTACTATTTTTCCTTTTTTTTATTCCACTCGTACCAACTGCCCTGTATTTTTATTTTCTGGTGTCCTATTTGAGTTTCTAATCCTCTCTCTCTTGTCTCTGCTACTATCATTTTTAGCCAGTTTAGGATCTCTTTTTCACTGTTGGTTAAATCGTTTTCTATCCATAAGTTTATTTTCTTTAACATTTTTATTTTCCTTATTATTTCAATTTTGTTGTCCATCGATTCCAATTCTATTACTAATCTTCCCTCTATCGCCCTCATTCTCTTTATACATATTGCCACATCTAGCTTTTTCTTTCATTATTCCTTAAGGGGCCCAGCCTGGGTTAAATCCTACAAAAAAAAAAATTTTCGTCTGAAAAAATTTTTTTCTTTTTACGTAAATAAAAAACAAAAAATATCTACTAAAAATATTTATAGTATACACTATTCCTACCGAGAAATATTATATATATATATATATATATGGGACGATCCATGTCAACCGGATCAGTGCTGTGTCCAAAATTTGGAGTGACCAAAAAAATCGCCCGAGGGCTCATTTTGAAGCTTAGGACATCTACTTTCAGATTCCGTGTGCGCCTTTGCAAAATCCAATATGGCAGTTCCAACATAGCGGCCGGAAACTCAAGAAAAATCGAGTTTCCAGATTAAAAAGCTTGTAAAAATAAAAATTCGCAACCAATCTAGTTATTTTTTGGCTCAAATTGTAGCTGATGGACGCACTTTGAAAGCTGGAGTGGTGGGTTGGCACAATCCAACATGGCGGATCCAATATGGCGGCAAAAAGTCTAATAAGTTTGACAAATTTTTATAATCAACCGATTTGCACTAAATTTCTTACACGGGAGTTTTTAGGGTCGTTGATTACAAATCTGAGGTCATATTTTTGAAATTCAAAATGGCGGATCCAAAATGGCGGAGGGGTTTTTT
>JAZHPH010000367.1:56614-95420 GCA_037356405.1 Nasonia oneida | reverse complement strand
GACGCCACGAAAATACTTGTGATTGGTCCAGTGAAAAGTGAGTGGTTGGAGCGCTTTAAATTCCGAGTTCAAGACATCGAAAAATTAGGCTTTCCCTGTGTGAACCAGCCAAAATTGGTTACGATCTGCACCAATCACAACGGGGCGTACAAAGCCACATGCGCACTCCACAACGTTAAGATGATGAAAAAATTCTACCTGGACAACGTTTACATGGATTGGACACCTATGAATACTCTGTGATTCTCCCAGCATCCATAGAGAGACATGGATCGAGAAAAGAAGAGCAACGTGAGGTATACTTCACTTCCTGATTGTGAAAATATGAAGAAGGATACTTCTCAGAACCGACAAGAAGCAGATGAAAAAAAAAGTAAGCTGACTGAGAAGTACTCCAGCAACACACGCTCTCTACCTGAAGGAGAAGGATACAAGAGATTCTGAGAATATCTTTAAAACAAAATTTATAAAAAAAGTTAAATAAAAAAAATTTTTTTTCAATTTTTTTTGTATTGAATTAATTTTCACCTTTGGGATTCCCAGTCTTGGGTCCTATCTAAAACTTGAGTTATACCCCCTCGGGGATTCCCCGGGGTCAGTAGCTTGGGTCATCAGCCCGGTCGATAACTTGGGTACACGGTCAGTAACTTGGGTTACCCTGCTAAAAATATGCGATTGAATTCTATTAAAATCGATTAAAATTTAATCGAAATTAATCCTTTTAAATCCATTCAATCGACCAGTCAAATTTCGTCGATTAAATTCCTATCGATTCAAATCGTTTTTAATTACAATCGGTTTTAATACGAAATATAAGTATGAAATTTAATATATTTTTATCGATGTTTATGTCGTAATTATTTTAGTGCAGTTGAATTGTAAATTTTTTCACTAATTTTAATCGATTTTAAAATCTCTAATTATTACTAAATCGTCTATCGATCTTAATACTAGTTTTATGAATAGCTTTGAATATATTTTAATCGACTTTAATAACCAAACCAATTACTATTCTTGTTATATCATTTAAATGTTATTTTGTCAATCTATTTTAATCGATTTGAAAAACACTATTTATTACTAAATAGTTTATCGATCCCCAATACTAGTTTTATGAATAGCTCTGAATAAAGTTTAATAGACTTTAATAACCAAACCGAATACTGTTCTTGCAATATCATTTAATTGTTATTTTATCAGTATATATAAATCTGTTTGAATGGTACTTTATGAGTAAAATATTAAATCTATCCCAATCTATCTTTCAAGGATTAGCTTTTAATGTTACTTTAATCGATTAAAATTATCAAAACAATAATGATACTTTTAATATTTATTTGTAATTTTGTCAACAAACTTGAATCTTTTTGAATGGTAATTTATAAGTATAATATTGAATCGACCCTAATCTTTGTTATTTAAGGATTAGTTTCAATAGTACTTTAATTGATTCAAATAATAAAAATAATAATCATTTTTCTAATATGATTTGTTCGTGATTTTATCAATAAATTTGAATTAATAATTTGTTTATATAATATTGAATCGATCTCGATACTTTTTTAGGGTTAGATTCAATTATACTACAATCAATTTAAATAATCAAAAAAAGAATCCCTGCTAAAAATACTAGTTTGATTTAATCGACGTTTTAAATTATCGATGTGAATTGGTTTCAATCGCAATCTGAATATCAAAATGAAGATATTTTTATCGACTTTTATGCTATGATTATTTTAATGCAGTTCAATTGGGATTCTTTTAATAAATATGAATCAACTTATTAGTCGATATTAAATCGGTTTAATTTTACAAATAATTTTGATTACCGTTTAAGTGACCTTAATGATCAAAGTTTTGTAATATCCCTTATGAGAAAAAAACTTTTATATTTCGATTGGAAATTATTAAATTCATTGCGAAACTAGTCGATTTTAATCGACCCTATGTTTCTTAATATAACCGCTTGGTGTTGCTTCAAATGTTCATACTCGCAAGTGACAAGATTTCTTCTTCGTTACTATATAGGAAAGGTCAAATGCAGTAGAAGACAGAATAGATTTATTAACTCCAATCGATTTGAATTGAAACTTTATTAAAATCACTTTATTAAACCTGCTGAAAATCACGGATTGAAATCGATTGAATTCGATTGAAATTTAATCTACTTTAAACTTTTTCAATGCAACCAATTGACTGCTCCATACATTGTTTTCATTTTTCACTTCAATGAACTCCTGGACGTCATCTACAAAAATACTGGTTCACTCAATCATCATATTTAAGCAAAACTTAAACCCACACGTACATGGTTATAAATTACAATTTCAATTAACACTTGTTTAAAAAAAAGTCTCGTCTAATTAATAAGGACGATTCGAATTATCACGCATTATGAAGTTGTGATAGTGTAGTCGGTAACATGTCTGCTTTTCAATCTAGAGGTTCCCGGTTCGATCCCCCACGACGGCTAGGTTTTTTCCGTTGATTAACGTTAGCTGCAAAATGCGTTTGAGTCAAATTTGTAAATTAGCGCGAGCAAAGTAACAAATTCGTAAATTAATTCATAAAAAAACTATTTGAACAATCAGATATAATTCATAAAAGCATTGAATCGATTCCGAGTCTATATCTTAATTCCTTTTTGAACATTTCAAATTGATTCAATTTATAATATAATGATACTTATCTAATTAAATTGATTTCAATCGTCATTTTTTAATCAGTTTTAATCGACTTCGATATCATACATTTTACGCTTTAATAGATTTAAATGCCTTTAATTCCTTTTAATTGTAATAATTGGGATTAAGATATAGTCTCAGAATCGATTCATTTTTCTCTTATCGATTTTAATCTGGGATTTTTAGCAGGGTAGCTGCTCGGTCGGTAAGTTGGGTTAA
This sequence comes from Nasonia oneida, assembly GCA_037356405.1. Taxonomy (NCBI): domain Eukaryota; kingdom Metazoa; phylum Arthropoda; class Insecta; order Hymenoptera; family Pteromalidae; genus Nasonia; species Nasonia oneida. Next base: position 92,517 of record JAZHPH010000367.1, on the reverse strand, counting down.
TCGGCCGGTAAGTTGAGTCAACTGCTCAATCGGCAACTTGGGTTAGATATCTACCTTACCGACGGCAGGTAAGTGGTCCAGAACCGACCTAGCTCACCTACTAATGGTTGTGTTCTCGTTAAGGGCTTGCACCTTGCGCGCTGTTACCTTGCTTTGCGCTTGCTCGCGGGCTTTTGCAGCAATGTCGCGAAGGCCTATCCCCGATTCTAGTGCTTCTAATTTTATACCGTGTAGATTCACGGCCCGAATTTCCGCTTCCGTTTTAATTGCTGATTCGAATTCGGATAAAGTATTTTTTGATTGGTTTAATTCGGCAAGGATTGCTGAAAGATCTAAGTGCACGGTATTGAAAGATGAATCTTTCATGCGCGCTTGGAGGGAGCACGACGCTGTTAATTGCGCGTTTGCCGTGTCCGCCGAGCATCCAGGCCGTAGGGATAACACCCCTGCACTCTTTATGGTTGCCGTAATCTGCTCGGCTCTTAGTGATTGGATGTATATATTTTCGGCTGAATACGTGGAGAATACCCATGTATTAGCTTTGTGCAGCCGTAGCCAGAATGTGTCCTTGAGATGACGAATTCTGACGTCGCAGTGCCCAGGGTTGTTCAAAGCGCACCCGGCAGCTATTATAATCTCGCATGCCACGTTAGCGTGCACCTCCCTTACAGGTTCCGGGTTTACGGTTACGAGCAAGTTACTAATTTTCCTGAGTTTTTCTATTTTTTCCTGAGGTAGCGGTATATAGGTACGGTTTGATTCGCTCATTGCGAAGTACTGATGTTCTGGCCAAATATATGCTGCTACCTCCGAGCTGTTTAGAATTCGTTGCATCACCGGTCGGGGTGATGCTTTGTATAAATTAAATTTTTGTGTATCGAGAAGAGGGATCGCAATTTGGTAAATTAGGTAACCCTCGGCATACAATATTGATAATTTTGAAATTTTCATAATTGGGACCGCCGAAAAATTGCCCTCTGGTAGTGGGAATCTTGCGCTTTCGACTGTTTTCGCTGCGCGATTGATTGTATTAGGAGGTAGGATTAGCGGATGGACTAATCCCTTGGCCGCGAACAGGATCGCGTCAGTGAGGACCCCGGTGTCTAGCTTAAATTGTAGTAGGGTGGTTTTTAGGCTGCTCATCGCGCTGTTCGTTGCTATGTCGTTATTATTTGCCGCAGTTCGATTGGCTAATTCTACAACGTGGGCTTGCAAACGCGCGGTTTTTTTATCTAAGTCGGATAGCGCGCGATTGACTATTTCGATCTGATTTGCTAGAAGAGCTGCTGTGAGGCGTGTGTCGCCGTCTATGACTTGAATTGCGGCTTTAATTTCGCGCTCTTCATTCTCGTCTAAAGTCCCGAATAAGAATTTATGCACGGTGCCTATAAATGGCAGAAGCGAGCGGCGCTGCCTGTGTAGGTCTTCTCCGCCGCCATGCACTAAAATTAAATCAATCACCCTTTCGGCCTGACGCTTAGCCGCTTTTATTTCTTCGAGGATATTACTTTCTTCACATTTCGGGCCTCACGCGTGTATAATTTGTGTCGCGTGTTTCATTAGTATCTCTCCTGCCTTGAAGTATGCGCGCAAGTCCGTTTTCTAGATTATTTTCCAGTCGGTGCTGGACGTCGCAAGTGGTGCTATTTTTTCTATAATTAAGCCTAAGTTTTCTTGAAATCGGTGGATACATCCGATGGTACTTTCCTCATTAAACTCGAAGGTGCCCACGGGTTGTGTTCCCACTGCTAATCTGTAAGGGCATGCTCGCGTTAACAAGGATAATTTATTCTTGCGGCGCGCAAGGCTTCTCGGGACCCGAATATTTGCGAAGTATATGTTGAGGTATAGACACTATTTTTGCGCGACACGTCCGATGCCGCGCAAAAAAAACGACTATCCTCCCGAGTCTACTGCTGACTCTGCCTGCCTGGCTAGTTCGCTAGTTCTTTTTATTTTGTTGACGTGAACAATTTTCGTGGTTTCGTCGTTTTGCAATGTTACATTTTTCGTTTTCCTGTTGATTTTAATAATTTCGAACGGCCCCTGGTATATATTCTACCGCAAATTTGCCCTTTTTTGGTTCTTTCAGTAGGAATACTGTTTCCCGATCGCGAAAATGCTTGGTGTTAAGTTTTCTATCATAATAATATTTCGACCGATATTTCGATTGTACGAGGTTCATCGCCGCGGTCGATTGTAGTGCTGTTAAATTTGTAGTCATCTCCTCGATATATTGATTATACGAGATATCGTCGTTTTTTCCCGGAGTTCGTGGTTTTATTCCCAACAGCAGCTCGTGCGGCGTGTAACGTGTCGTTTCGTGTTCCGTACAATTATACGCGTGCTGGCATATCGCGGTCCAGTCATCCCAGCGATCGGTTTTTCTCGCGTATTTTCGTAATATTTGGTCAGCGAATAGTGCATGCGTTCGATGGATCCGTTCGCTTGAGGGTGGTAAGCTGTTGTGCAAAATTTATGTATGCCGAAAATTTCCGCGGGGTATTCTAAGGTTTTATTCTGGAAATGTGTGATCTGTAACTATAGCTGCGGGTGGACCAAAAATGCAGATCACTTTCTCGGTTAGCGCACGTGCTACTTCGTTCGCACTCGCGTGTTTTGTCGGGATTAAAATTACGTACTTTGTTAGCATATCTTGGACTGAAAGAATGTATCTGTTGCCACGTTCCGTTGGCTCCAGTGGCCCGTAAAAGTCATTTATCCGTACTAGTTTGTTGCTCTAGCACACTGTGCACAGCGCGACAAATTGTTTCACGTCCGAGCGCATGTGTCTCCAATAAAAATCGCTGGCTACCTTGTTATAAGTTTTGGATAGCTCCCATTGCTGCTTCGTGGTACTCTTTGAGAATTTTAATGCGTTCGCTTACCGGGGGTACCGGTAAGTTATTTTTATATAGGATTGCTGCTACATGCTTGTTCATGAATATGGCATCGAACAGATCGATGAATTTGGTCCAATCGGCTATCGTCAATATGGCTAGATCTCGAATTATTGCGAAGCTGTTAATTTTGCACGAGAGTACCACGGCTCCTGGCCTTCTGGGATAGCCCAGGGTGGTTTTTCGCGCAGCGGCCTGGCTCCCGCTACCAGGTATCGCTTTAATTTTTCGTCTTTTCGCGCTGCCTCGATCACTGCACCCGTGGTGTCGCCTGTGGGAGCGATGCGCTCGTTATCAGTGTTGACGCCGCTCTCGTCTGTCAGAGCATCGGCCTCGGCTCGCGGTCGAGTTCTCGTTGGCTGATATGCTGTTGACCCGCTATGAACTTCAGCTGCGGCTATATTTTCTCCCGCTGAGGATGCTACGGTACTGTTACTCGCATGGGGTAGTATTTGTGGACTTATATTCGCGCTTGGAGGGTGGGCGTTGTATGAGCGTTGGAATTTTGTAAATTGCGGGGTTCCACTTCCTTCAGGGCTCGAGGACTCCGCCGGATTCACGATTATTGAAGTGCTCTTCGACGTTTGAACCGCTGCTGGCTGCGATTGGCGCTGGCGCTTCCCTTACGGCGTCTGAATTCTGCGCAATATGACCCTTCGCTTTGAGTTCAATCGTCGTGTACGCAGTTTTCCGCGTTCTTTTCTTTATCCTGCCGAGGATCGGTGATTTGCGCGCGCTTTGATCGATGTCGCTTGATGGGGAGCGGTTTTGCGGTCTAGCTGCTGCCGCGGGTTTGGGTATTTTTACGCGCAAGAACGGCGTGAAATGCTGGCCGGTTAGATTTAAATGAATATATTTATCGCGGCTATTCACTAATATGTGATAGAAAATTCGGGTGTCGCCTGGTAAATCATAGTGTATGCAGATATTTATCCCGTATTCGTGCGCGAATAGAAACGCGCAATAAATCGTGCCGTAGTCCGTATCTGAAGCTAGGATTATCTCTGTTTCGCCTGGCTCGCCACAGTGCTTGACGAAACTCGCAATTGCTGTCGCAGTTCGGTGGCCGAAATGTCAAGTTTCCTTATATACGTTTGCACTAATACATTGCCCGAGCTGATTGACGAGTTCTCATCGGATGGCTCTGGCCTTCGATCATAATTCCTTGGGATGCCGCTAAAATCCTCGGCTGGGCCGACGTTTTCGGGATCCGCGAGCGCGTGCATTTCTGACTCGGTGTCCATTGGCGCGATGTGCTGAGTTTGCTCGGCTGGCGGTGGTTTCCGTGAGTCTAGTATTACTTTTCCGCGTCTCGAGTCTAATTTCTGTGCGTCTTGCTGAATTCTTTCTGCCTGTGGGCTCGGGTGGCGAATTTGCGCGTTATTTACGTCTACGTGCGCGTTTTCGGCCGGCGCGTGCCGATTCGATTCCGTGGCGATTATTTGCTGCGCGTTTCGTCTTTCTGATACGTCAGTCGATTTTCTTTCCCATACATTAATTTGTAGCCCCCCTTTACCGAATTCTTTTGCTTTTATGTCGACTGACAGCCTCTTTTTTGGATTTGCTCGGACCACGGCCACGATGGACTGGGCAGCTGTATTAGGTCATCGTTCGCTCGATTTTCCACGTCTGGTGCCATGGGCTTGCTGTTTGGCCGTGAATGATTTTCTTTTGGGCTCGTTTCGTGCGACAGCGAGGGTACTTTGGAAGTTGGGGATTTGTTTGCGTTCATGCTACTTACGGAGCTAGCGCTATGTGGCAATAGTATGTTGCGCGGGTTAACTCTTTCTATCGGGAATTTGAACGTTTGCAAGGGCTCCTGGCTCGTTATTCTTCCCGACGGAGGTATTAAGCCTTCTGATTCGCTGCTGGACGAGCTGTTCGGGCTGTACACTTTCGGGGTTTTTCGGCTTTTACTGCTTTTTGCGCCACGCGTAGAGCTTGCTGGACTTACATTTCTAACGCAATTCCACGCCCCGGGCGGCAAAATTACGTCGCGGATGCTGTCTGATACTGCAGTTTTTACCGTTATCATTGACTCGTCGGAATCTAACGCCGCGTTGAGGGCCGTTTCGGCTCCCACTTGCGAGATCACTGGCGCTGGGTAGAGTTCAATTGCCTCGTGTAGTATTATAAATATACGCGCCTTCTCGTTTTTGCTTAGTACGTATCTGTTTCCCGTTGTTCTTTTTAGCGTTGTATTAGTTAACACTGTCTCGAATCTTATCGCGTCGCGGTAGTCTAGCGCGTACACGTTCGGTTGATTTTTCGCTTCTGTGAACTAACGTATTTGAATTAGCTCGTCACCGTGGTGTACGTCGTGCAGCGCGCGGCACAAGAAAAATTAGTTGAATTCGTTTCTCACTGCGAGCGTATCATCTTTGCTGAAAATGAGCACGTTCACGTCCCGCTTTTTCTTTATTTTCCCGGCTTCGCTCGAATCGTCGGGGCTCGATGACGATTGTCGTGCTTTCTCTCCTGCCGCCCCTTTGACTGCACGTGTGCGAAAAATTCTGCCAAGTGGGGCGTTTGCATCTTCGTCCAGATTTTCTTTTATTTGCTTGTCTGCTAGCGCGTATAGTTAGACTCGCGGCAGCTCTGGATTATCCTCGCCTTCGCTTATCACTGGATTACGTGATAGCGCGTCAGCGTTCGCGTTTTTTTTTGCCCGGGCGATATATAATATCGAAATTGTACCCGATCAGCGCTGCTTTTGCCACGGGTTATCTACTTGCACGGACTGATCTAAGCGCAATTCCTCCAATCTACTCTCAAGATTTTTCATGTCGATCTGAGTAGATTGATCTGCGATTAATTCGCGGCTTTCTTCATCCGTCTGATTGGATTGTTCGGTTCTTCGCGGAACCGTGCTGCTATTTTCGAGTAGCTGTTTTTGAGTCGTGCTCCAATTTCGCGTCATTCTAGTGCGGTGTATCTCGTTTTCTGAACCACTTGACTCTAATACCGCGGAGCTTAACATACGCGCCTCTTTGATAATTCGGCGGCATTTTCTGGTGTATTTTAAATATCCGATTTGCCCGGCTTAATTGTTTTCGCGAATCTTGCGGATCGCTCTCTGCACCTGATGTTCTGTCCTTGCTGCGTGCGCCAAGTCGGAGCGCGCTCCTTGCCGCGCTAATTATTTTCGGAGGTGCCATAATATTATTATTTTTTTTTGCTTTGATTTATGGTGCGCAGACTTTACACTGTAGCTATTTTGGCGCTCGCGAAAATATGTATGGGTATTTCAATTCGTTCGCGGAAGCCAAGCTGCGTGGATATTTAATAAGAGGGACTTACAGAAAGCTGAACGCGACTGCGATGACCCTGTCCATGCTGGCTGCTGGGGCTGGCTGGTTACTCGCGCGTGTCGCATAAAATATGCACATTAATTATCAATTATTTAAATCAATATTTATCTATAAATATTTTTATCCGCAAACATCAACATTAAAATATTTATTTATATGTATATAAAAAAATAATTCACGTATTGCCATAGCTGTGTACAAATATTTTCTCACTCTTGTACAAAATTAAAAGTGCAACTTCTAGAATCTCAAAGTGATTGAAATTTGTGTAACTCAGATCTCGACGATAAGCATATATGCACCATCACCTCACATAATAATGCATAACTAATAAAGGTTTAGATAACATTATATCTTGTTTCTTAAGTAAATTATCTCTGGCCAAATATAAGAATAAAATCATATAATTAATAATGGTATTGTAGGAGCTTAAAAAATTATTAGGTTATTTTTGAAAGTATATATAATTTATTTACTCTGTTCGTGACATAAGTATGTATCTTAGTAATGCAAGAGATCAAAGTTTTATGATTTCTTTGCTAATTATCCAGTGCAAGCAATGAATTGTCAATTATATATTATCGGAACACTGTATCAACTTTTTATTGCAAAAATGTCTTTCTTTTTATGCAAACTAACTCTATAAATCTGTTGGTGGTGAGCGTTGCATATAAACATATTGTTGTTAGGCATATAGTGGTATTTAAATCATGTTTTCTGCTAAATTGATTTTTAGCATAGAGGCTTATGCTTGTGATATTACGGCACTTGTACAAGTACTTTGGGACTAAAAAAAGGTATCACCAGGAATTTTTTGGTCAGGATCCGGATGATCGAACCCTCTCAAATCCTGATTTTAAGGTTTAAATGGTTGTGTTGCTCCCCTTTCAAAGAAACATCAAGAACAGCTACATGCGCGTACTTCTTGACGGGCGAACAATTCAGCTATAATGCATTTGAAAGAGAATAAAATTACCTACTTTTCCTCGTTTGGTGCTCGGGATTGACCGCTTTGTTCGGCAGATAAAATGAAAAAGGCGATTTTTTTTTAAATTCATATCTCTGAAACTAAACGTCATAACCTCGCGAAAAAAATTATGTCAATGGGTCATGTGTCAAACTATACCCCATTAAAATTTCAAGTGATTTGACTACTTATTTTTTAGTAATAAATCGAAAACTGATAAAAATGAGTTTTTTTTGTGCCTCGATTACGGATGCAAAAATGCCTTATTGCACTTGAGATTTCGGAAAAAAGTAGATATTTTATATGTTTTGGCTAAGTTTATTGCACAGCTTTCAAACCCCTATGGTTCGTAAGATATCAAGGTTTCAATTTTTTTTTTGAAAATTTTTTCATTTCTTATATCTCTAAAACAATGTAGTCAAATGCTTCTGTAATGGAATCCCCGATTCCATTACGCGCCTACAACGCCAATTTAAATAGGTTACACAATTTTTACGCACGAAACAAGAAACACACATACGTCATCACACGAATCGTCATCGCAGCAGCCGCAAGAAGCAGTATTTCCCACCACAACGTATTCCTACAAAAATAGGATTAGAGGCGTAGCGACTAACCGCGCTCTAAGCGAAGATCATCCGAAAGAATGGCTAACGCCAAGAAAAAAATGAAGGCGACGAAATAAAAAGATGTCACTAAACGAGTAGCGATATTTCTCACGAAAAGCGACGAAAATCAAAATAGCTATGCGGAGAGCAAGCATCGGTCGAGCACGCTCCCCCGAAAACAAATCGGGAAAAGCTACACATGACAGTACGCAGGCGACGAAAAGCAGCAGGAGAGCTGTCACAAGATGCTTTTCCTAAAAACTCAAGGTAATACAAATTTTACGAGGTCACGCCAAGTCAAGAGGAAAGTCGTGAGAATATTAGGCACTCCTAAATATGGAAAATCAAGGCTACAGAATTTCCAGTATATAAAGGCCGGGAGCAAAAGGGTGCACGTCGTCAGTTTTCTTGAAGTCGCCTTACAAGTCGAATCGCTGCAAGTCGCCAGACCACTAAATTCGAACCAGCTTATAAGTTAATATTGAATCGCTACCAGTCGCGAGTAAGATCAATAAAAAAAAAGAATTCATCACTGAAAAATATAGACTTGTGGAAATAGTTGAATTACTCGGGAAAACAAACAGTTTTACCTCCGTGGTACCAAGTTGTATAAGTGCCACGATCACTGAGACACACCATCCTCTCTCATCGCTAAGAAGAGAGACGACACATTAAGGCGCCCATCTGTCTGCACCTGCTCGAAGGAGGAACGAGCCAAAGGGATCCGAGATGCACACCAGCTTGACCGCACTGAACCACCAACGCCAGGCTCAAGGAGCGACAAGGACCCACAGCTGCGACCTCCTGCCGCTTGCATCTACACACGCACACACACTCACGCATATATACACTACAAGGTACTTTTCTCTTTTCTCTAATACGAGTGAAATACATTATAGTAGTTGCTTTAAAACTTAACCCCGTCTAAGTGATTTCGTTATCCGGCTCCCTTTCCCGGAAGGCAGTGACCGCATCTGCGGTAGCCAAAAGGGATTTCCTTGTAAATCTAAATAAATAATAAATAACAGCAGATAGGGACTCGAATAAAAGTAAGTATATTGGTGAGTTGCGTTCATTCCGACGTAACACATTAATATATTTATATTAATTTTAAAATGGTGCATCGGCCGGGAAACGCGGAAACGAAATCACTTGTAATGAGTTCCTGTCATGACACGCGATGAGTTTGTGAACACAAAACGTAGCACTAGATATCATTTTGATAGTAACGACTCCATTCTAACCAAATTGCGAGAAAAAGAAGATAAACTAAAAACCGCGATAGAAACTAATAGCCCCGAAACAACAAAATTAATTCAGGAAGTCGAAGTAATAACAAAAGAAATCGAAAAATCGTATACAAAACTCAATATTGACGGGAATAAAACCTCAGATCTACCCAAAAATAAACTTCAATACTATCAATACCGCGTACAAAAAAGCCATAACATTTTGGACGATAGCGATCAAGACCTGTCTATTTCCGAAGTAAACGAGGATAATAACGAGACGGTCACCTACAAAAAACCCTTAATCTTAAAACCATCCGCATTTGATCAACAAAAAACCGAAGACGAAGTTTCGTGCATTGGTACGAGTACACCTATTGCGAGAGGAGCTGTCCCCAAGGGAAGCGTAACTTCTATTTTTGGAACCTTAAACATAAAAGAATCAAATTACAATCGATAACATCAAACAACAATTAAGCATCGAAATAAAACCCGAATTATTAGACGCATTTTTCAACGACAAAGATATCGCAGCAGAAATCGACAAAATCCTAAATAATCAAAGATTCGGATTTTTGGTCGGAGTCGGAGTTGGAGTCGGAGAAAGTCGGAGAGACCGACTTAGTAACTTCGCGGTAGGAACAGCTCGCCCCGAAAATCTAAAAATTGAAATATCCCCTCACCACTCAACCGATAGAAGCGAACTTTTTTTATCCTTCGATAAAAGCTTCAACGCGCTAAAAATAGAATCACCCCAAAACAAATCAAAGACGGATAAGAAACCAACAAAAATGGCCGAGACGATTCAAGTCCGTGGAATGTCCATATCCAACGTGTTGGATTTAATTCCGCGATTTAATGGACAAAATGTATCGCTATCACTTTTTCTCGACGGGTGCAGGGAAGCTAAGAATTGCTACCCAGTACACTCGAAGAAGAACTAGCTAAATTTATCCGAATGCGCCTATATGGAGATGCAATAAATAGCACCCGCGGGCAGACTTTTGCATCGGTAAACGAGGTTATAGAATTCTTTGAAAACATTTACAGTTCAGCAAAAACTTATCACAATTGGTCTGGCGACTTAGCAAAAATGAAACAGAAAAGTAATGAATCGGTAATTGTGTTTCTAAATAGAATTCGGGAAATCGAAAAAGAGATTACAGCCGCAGCTCAGCGGGAGGGCCGAATAAGTAATAAACAAACATTTCAAAGTGATCTCGAAAAAGATTGCATCAAATTTTTTAAAAGGGGACTACGCTGGGAGATCCGGGGGCGCATGGGTACGCCTACCACATTAAAAGATGCTCGCGAATAGGCCATTGAGATAGAACGCGAATATGCGGGTTGCGCGATCAACGACGATGAGTTGCCGGACGCCAAATTTAAGAATAGAGAAACGCGCAAGGTGCACGTAGTCGACCATGACCAAAGTTCGATGAAGTGCGGATTTTGCGGAAAGATCGGACACGTGACACTAAACTGTCGACAGTTCGCCCTGCAACATCTGAATCAAAATTTTCGAAACGAAACACGACCTAATAATACCCATTTCGGAGGATGGAATGCTGAAAATAGGCAGCGCAACGGATTCTTTCCGAATCAACAAAATAATAATCACAATAATAATAATTTTAATCGAAGGATTACGGAAAATCCGCGATATAATAATAGTGAAAATTTAAGATCTTCAAATAATCCAAATCGTAACAATACTAACAATCAAAATACATTTAGACCGACGTGTTATTATTGCGGTATTCAAGGGCATACGCGTAATGCCTGTTTCAAGCTACAGCGGGACATGCGCTCGGGTAACGTCGCGCAGGGAAACGCCGAGTCTCTTTCTCAGGAGGGCGCGCGGAGAGAGATGACATCTGATCGCCCGAACGATACCAACGAGAGGAATACTCCCACATCCGCACCGAAACTATAAATTTGAGTCGCGCGAGCACGGTGCCGACCATCAGAGTAGACATCGGAGATTTTAACAAGCCATTAGAATTTATGCTTGATACCGGGGCCTCTGTTAGTTTAGTGCGTAAGTCGGAGGTATCGCCCTATACTAACATAAACACGAACGAGATTATAAGATTAAAAGGCATAACAAACCAATATATTTCCACTCTTGGCAAAGTTACAGTAGATTTCAATAACGTGTCAACAGACTTTCATTTAGTTGACGATAATTTCCCCCTAACGGAAGCTGGCATATTAGGTAATGATTTCTTTCGTAAAAACGAAGCGACAATTAATTATTTTGAAAATTATATTGAAGTTAATGGACAAATAATTCCTTTTGAAAAGTATCCTACGGAAATAGAACCGATAGATACGAAACTAGAAAAGAGGGTAAAAGGTGAATCTAAAAATACCCGAGTACCAAGCGATCTGAGTGAAGGAGGGGAGACAGACCGCGTTTATGATAATTCTTATGTTGATGATAAACGAAATATATTTGATCAAGGAAATGATAAATTAATTGAAGAGAATAATGAATTAATTGAAGAAAATAATTAATTAATGGAAGAAAGTAGTGAATTTATTAATGAAAAAGATAATGAAAATTTTTGTGTACGGGATGAAAGTATTTATGTTAACCAAAATCCGGAAAATATTTATGTGCATTTCAACACTAATGATCGTGACCTTATAGAAAATGACGAGTTTAATATTCGAGAAATAAATGACGAATCAAGTGAAAATATATATACAAATGAATATGTTGAGAATTTATTTAAAGAAATTGAGCGTTTAAAGAAACTTTTACAAGCCAACACTTCTCAAGGCAACGCGAGTGAGCATACAAATTATGTGAATATTGAGAAAAATGTCGTTATGAATAAAATTGAATCCAGTGCAGAAGACACCGAGATGAAAAATGAAGTTAATGTTGTTGATATTATTGATAATGAAATGATTAATAATGATGTTGATACGAAAAATGTATTTGTTGATGAGGTTACGGAGAATATATTTGAGGAGAATAAAAATAACGATAATTATGAGATAGTTGCTAATAATGCTACTGATTATGAACTCGACGAAGGACTTGAGAATTGTTTACTAAAAGAAGGATCTGTGAATGCTGAAACTTTTGAAAAATTATATGGAAATAAACAAGAATGTACATTAAATAATTATCATTTTGTTGAAAATAATATCGAAAATAGTCACATGGATGACTTATGTTACAATTATATGGAAATTTCATATAAAGATTATTTTGCCAACGGAATGCCAGATAACGCGACGACAATTCCCATCTTCCAAATCACGGAAGCTGAAATGCCAATGGGTCTTTCGAACGAGACGAGACAATAACGCCGTAGATTATCCAGCCGACGAAGAAAAATGACAGCACCTACAATTGAAGACAATACTCTTAAGAGTATTGTTCGCGAAGCTATAGAATCAACTCATGAAACACTGCGAAGTTTAAACCCAGATAACCAACAAAAGATAACCTACCAAAAAATAAATAAAGCAGCATGCGAACTCATGAAACATCCCGATTTTTCGCTTCGCGAAAACTTTCATTATTGTTATACATAATCGATGTTATAAATTCAAATTCAAAAACATAAATACTTTCATCCCGTACACAAACATTTTCATTATCTTTTTCATTAATAAATTCACTACTTTCTTCCATTAATTAATTATTTTCTTCAATTAATTCATTATTCTCTTCAATTAATTTATCATTTATTAATATCATTAATATACATATATGTGTGTACATACAAATATATTCGCATATAAAAATATGAAAAAAAAAGAAATGTATATACCCTGTATAAAAAAATATATGTATCCAAATAAATAATCGAGAGTGTAAAAAGAAATCTTGAAGGATCGTATTTCGTTTCGTTGCAGATGGTCATACCCTGGCTGCCCTTCTTGCTTTTAAGCACCCTTCATACCGTAAACGGATTATACGGTTACGATTGTGGAGATCATCTTTCGAATCTAACAACAATATCATTACTAGATATCGGAGATTGTGACATAAAGAAACCAACTGTTAACGTCACGCGAACTTACGCTCAATTACTAATAACTCATGTAATGTATATAAATGTTCAGTCAAAATAACACGCGTAATCACACAGAGCGGTATGCACTCACACGCGTCACGAGTAGCAGCAGGCGAGATAAGTTATGACAAGGAATTATCTCAGCGCGAATGCGATATAATGCAACAAACCGGGTATTTTCAAATAGGAGAAACAAGAATGTTAGGACTTCGAGGAAATAGTACTCATTACAAGCATGTGGTTTTTACGGGAAGAAGTAACGGTGAGGGTCAATGCACGGGGGGATCATATTCCGACCCGTACGGACGATGGGATGATGTATACGTCGCAGGGTGGCTCGAAATTTCACTTCAAGATTATTCGACACCAATACATTTAAACTCAAATAAAATTAAAAACCGGTGTACGTTGTACCTTTACCGACCAGCAATGTGTGGACTATGACGGAGCGCATGTATTTTGGGTTAATGTCCCGGATGATTTTTGCGGACTCAATAAATACTCGGTACTCTATGAAGGTTATCTAAACAAAATCTACGACGAAGAAGCTAAAAAAATCATGTACTCTTTAGAATCAGAAGATATAACATTCGCCTTATGGAAAACAATCGAATTACATAAATGCGGTTACGTATTTTTTGGAACCGAACATCCGAAATTGTTCGTGCTGGAAGACACACATTCGGTAGAATTAATTAAAAAGTCACCTGTAAGCACAACCAACATGGACATTTTTGCCTATGTAAATTCAAAATTTCTATATGTAGAGAAACACATGAGAGGGCAATTTCAAGAGATGTATTATAAAATTTTACAACAAAAATGCGAACTTGAACGAAAAGTACTTAAAAACGCAATTTCAATTGCGACTATATCGCCGGAGGAGTTTGGATACAGACTCATGGAGTCGAACGGATATAGGCGTGGTAGCCGGAGAGGCGGTACATCTGTTAAAATGTCTACGCGTGGAAGTCAAAATTAGAAACACGACTAAATGTTATGAGCAACTTCCAGTGCGACGCGGAGAAGAGGAGCTCTTTCTAGCTCCTAGAACCCGGATACTTGTGAGAACCGGTACGCAAGTAGCGTGTGACACCAGAATACCTGCAATGTTTAAAATTGATAACCACTGGTATAAAATGTTACCTATGCCAGGTGTAGGGGAAGAGCCCGAAACGCTTAAACCGCAGTCAAAACCTACATGGAAATATATAAGCCTGGAAACTTTAGCCATAGGGGGAATCTACGGAGAAAAAGATTTAAACAGACTTCGTGATATGATACTATTTCCAATCGAAAAACCAACGGTACTAAATAAAATAGCATTAGGTATGGTGGGAAAGAAGGTAAATCAGGAAGGAATTACGATAACGAATATGTTACATGGGAAGAAATACATGAGATTGGATGTGGTCAAGTTTTTTGGCTTTTGGAACCGCGAGTGCGGGACTGATCGGAGTAATTATGCTTTGTAGACTCATTAAATTGCTTATCGATACCATAATACATGGGTATGCGATATATAATTTATACGGATTTTAGATACATTTACTCGGAGCTATTTGGAACTCTGTCACACAACTATTGTTACATTTAGGTCAACAACAAAAAGATAAAGAAAGTAATAAAGCCAGTAAAAAGAAGAAGAAGGAGATTGAAATAAACAAGAGTATCGAACCTGCATACATAACTCCAACGTGCCCGAGAGAACCTTCATACACGGAAATCGCGAATTATCCGAACAAAAGACCGGATTCCGTATAAAAATACATAAGAAAAATATATATCACAAGTAATAAACAATAATTGTGCGGAGTATATATATATATATATATATACTAACAACAGCAAATAAATAAAAATGATAAAAATTTTTTGTGTGAAGAGAAACTAATAAATACTATATTTTTACTATATTATATATATTGTGTGAATAATCAAAATTAACCAATGCATAATAAAAAAAAGGGGACACAACAAAAATAACATAGAATACAATGTGATAAAAATAGAAAATAACCAACAAACAAATAAATATAGGATAATCATGCAGGAGGACGATACGTCATTCGACGGAGTCATCCCGAGTCAATATCCAGAGGTTTACGGCACCTTGCTGCAATCAACCTGTGTCAGATTGAGAGAAGGAATTACCTGCTTCTACGTGGGACAAATACGAAGATTATCATTCTGCAGCATTTGTTTTATGCCATCCTTCTATGAAAGAGGAGAGACAATAAACACCGTAACTCAGCTACACACGATTGGAATATCTACGGACCCGATACTCATCTGCGGAAGCTGCCTAATCCCATTAGTAACTTCAAGACCAGCATCAACGTGCGGAAGATGCACCAACAGACTAATATGACAGACAATTTACGCAAAACAATTCTGTTTCAAAGGTTGCACAAAAAACATATTTGCGAAGATTGCGTACGAAAATCACCGAAAGGATCGATATTTGTAAGAAATATATCATTTAAAAACAGTCCAAAGAAACCCGCCACGAAATGCATGGAATGCAAAAAGAAAGTTACTCTAGAAGTAATCAAAGAATGGGAAGAAACAAGATTGACATTACAAGCAAACCCGAATGCTAAAAAAATAGCAGAAGTCAGACAGCTAGATATAATATCACCTAAAAAGGCTAAGGAAGTACCGAAGAAAACCAAAACGCAAGCTACAATGACCGACGAATATCTAGAACTCAGAGCACCAAATATGCCAATAAAAATTAATAAAACAGCACAACAACCAACCAACAAAAAAAGAAAAGAAGCAAAACGAGCAAAAAAGACACCCATACGGGAACCGCACATAGATAATCACGAGAAGGAAGAAAAGAATAAACCACTAATGAAAAGAAAGAGCGCAAGAGCGCCAAAACAACAATCAACATTTGCAGAAGTGAACATAGAAATAGCCAAAGTCATGAAAGAAATGGAGCCACTAGAAGCCAGCAATACTCCTGTATTACTATCTCTCTTAAGGAAAGAAGAAATGATGCTAAAATTAACAAATGACATGACGGAGGAAAAAAATAAACCATTAACGAAAAGAAAGTGCACAAGAGAACTAGAACCACAATCAACATTTGCAGAAAGGAACAAAGTAATAATTGAAACCATGAGAAATGAGATGCCACCGGAAATGAATTATACTCCTATCTTACAAACTAACTTAACAGACGAAGAAATGATACAAGAATTAACAAATGCAATGACGGAAGAAATATCAATCGAATCTTTAGAAAATGCCGTAAATGGATTCTGATTCACTATCAACCAAACTATCGGACGAAATATGGAAAGATATTAATGAACTATTAGAAACCCTTTAAAAATAACAATTACATCAATAAATGATGATTAATCATGATTCTTGATCTCAATATTTAGAAAAAAAAATGTATATATATATATATATATATATGTGTATCTCAACATTAATAAAGAAAAACGTATATTTAAAAATATTATCCTTATAAACTATATACAATTATATCGTAAATATTCCTTTGTCTATAAAAAAATAATAATCAAAAAACACTTCCGTTTACAAAGAAATCTTGAAAACAATATAGGATATCTATATTTTTAGATCAAAAAAATATCGGGGGGACAGGAATCCAAACCTGAAAACGACAACAGTTAGACTTCGTATAAATTATATAATACAAAACGAGAATAAACACAAAAAAAAATAATACCAACCCCTTCAGTTTCCCACTGCATTAAAGGAGGGATAGAGGAAAAGCTTAACCGGCAAACAGCACATCGATGAATAGAGCCAGGAAATCCGTCCACCTTGACATGACATAATATGAAACAGTCTCGAATTAGGTCCAGACTCACAGCACATTGAAGTACAGAGTAACGATACTAGAAAAATAACATAAAAACGCGTCAAAATAAACACTAACCAAACCAAGAAAAGAAAACAACAATATTTACGAACCGAGACGATACCATAATTAGTACGCTTAACCATAATCCGAGAAGGGCTCGTCTCGTAATGAAAACAAACACCACACCAGTCCCAACCCAGTTTATGACAAGGCTCCCACTGTAAAACACTTCCTTCGATCGGTTTAATAACATCAACCACCTAAAGAAAAATCAATAACAATAAACAAATAATGAACTAACACGCGATAAAGCATAATATAAAAATAATAAACAATACATAAACTTTTATTTACCTCACACATTTCGTTGAGAATCAAAAGAAACTGTAACGAACTAACTGCACACCACTAAAATCCCCGACAGACTGATGCCGAATCAGCCTGCATCACGCGGACGAGCTAGGAAAATCAGGGAAATCAAGTACCTCAAATTAGGAAAAGAAAGTAGGGAAAAACACATGTCCTTAAGAAAGAGAAGCTTGGGAAAAAAAGTAATAAAAACTCGAAACCGACGAAAGTGCATGATGGGACCTCCTACGCACGCCAGGAGGAATGTTGAAATTTTATTTTCAACATTCTTTATCTGGTGGGGTGGAATTTTATTGCATAAAATCAATTGAAAATATAAATTGTAAAATAAAAGGAGAAAAGTATTCTAAAACATAACACTAACTCCAACAAACACATGCATATACTAATCAACATTCTTTATGTTACAGTCAACTATCATTCATATACAAATTGAAAAACAAAAATAAATCATACACCTGCCTATCCCTATCACACTACACAAAACTTTTTGTTTTCACATACTATAAATAAAAACTTTCTATCCATTATTGTAAACATTTTTCTATCAATCTTATATGTAAAATACGAAAAATATCCATTATTGAACAAATTTTTTTTTCCTCTTATATGTAAAATACGAAAAATATCCATCATTGTAAAAACTTTTATCAGTAATAATGCGCAATGAAAAATCATTTCTGTAGACACCAGAAACTATGTTTATCAAAAAAAAAAAAAAAAAGAAAAGAAAAACTTTCATCGAAATTTATGTATTAAGGAAAAGTACCTCCCAACAAATTATGTAAATAAATAATGATGTGCGGAAGAATGAATTACCCATCATTACCTATAAAACACACACACATAAAATTTTACGAACGTCGAGTTTCACTCGTCCGTTCTTTTTCGGGCGGGGAGGTGTAATGGAATCCCCGATTCCGTTACGCGCCTACAACGCCAATTTAAATAGGTTACACAATTTTTACGCACGAAACAAGAAACACACATACGTCATCACACGAATCGTCATCGCAGCAGCCGCAAGAAGCAGTATTTCCCACCACAACGTATCCCTACAAAAATAGGATTAGAGGCGTAGCGACTAACCGCGCTCTAGGCGAAGACATTCCGAAAGAATGGCTAACGCCAAGAAAAAAATGACGGCGACGAAATAAAAAGATGTCACTAAACGAGTAGCGATATTACTCACGAAAAGCGACGAAAATCAAAATAGCTATGCGGAGAGCAAGCATCGGTCGAGCACGCTCCCCCGAAAACAAATCGGGAAAAGCTACACACGACAGTACGCAGGCGACGAAAAGCAGTAGGAGATCTGTCACAAGACGCTTTTCCTAAAAACTCAAGGTAATACAAATTTTACGAGGTCACGCCAAGTCAAGAGGAAAGTCGTGAGAATATTAGGCACTCCTAAATATGGAAAATCAAGGCTACAGAATTTCCAGTATATAAAGGCCGGGAGCAAAAGGGTGCACGTCGTCAGTTTTCTTGAAGTCGCCTTACAAGTCGAATCGCTGCAAGTCGCCAGACCACTAAATTCGAACCAGCTTATAAGTTAATATTGAAGCGCTACCAGTCGCGAGTAAGATCAGTAAAAAAAAGAATTCATCGCTGAAAAATATAGACTTGTGGAAATAGTTGAATTACTCGGTTTTACCTCCGTGGTACCAAGTTGTATAAGTGCCACGATCACTGAGAAACACCGTCCTCTCTCATCGCTAAGAAGAGAGACGACACATCAAGGCGCCCATCTGTCTGCACCTGCTCGAAGGAGGAACGAACCGAAGGGATCCGAGACGCACACCAGCTTGACCGCACTGAACCACCAACGCCAGGCTCAAGGAGCGACAAGGACCCACAGCTGCAACCTCCTGCCGCTTGCATCTCTACACACGCACACACACTCAAGCATATATACACTACAAGGTACTTTTCTCTTTTCTCTAATACGAGTGAAATACATTATAGTAGTTGCTTTAAAACTTAACCCCGTCTAAGTGATTTCGTTATCCGGCTCCCTTTCCCGGAAGGCAGTGACCGCATCTGCGGTAGCCAAAAGGGATTTCCTTGTAAATCTAAATAAATAATAAATAACAGCAGATAGGGACTCGAATAAAAGTAAGTATATTGGTGAGTTGCGTTCATTCCGACGTAACACTTCAAAATTTTATTTGGTGATTCACTATAAAAAAAGCTATCTGCTGTTAAAATTTTAAACGATTCCATCAAGCGGTTTTCAACTAAAGAGCTAAAATGTAGAAATCGTTTTTTTGAAAATTGCGCAACCGACCTATCTAATGAATAACCTGCTGTTTTGATGATTAGGTTGGTTAGGAACACGTGAAAACATGTGTGAATTTCTGTGAAAAAAATTGACGACAGTGTTCGTATTCTATAATAAGAAAACAAAGGGGTCTGCAAACTTTTGGACAATGAACTATCCAAAACTTTTATTAAATTGTGTATCAAAAATCGACTCATACATTAGCAAGCAGATATATAGATATTAGGGTGTATCGAATTTTTGTACGCACTTTGGTGACTTGTAATAGTGCGGAAATTTTAGTAGTTATATTAAATAGAACGTCTGTAAAATTTAGGCGCATAAAGTCAATTGCTTCCGCTCTGTCCAAAGTCAAAAAGTCCAAAATTACCACATTTACGTTTGAAAATTTTTTTTTTCGATTCTTCAAACAAATTTAAGAAAAAAATGTTCTAATACATTTTTTTGTAAAATGCATTCCTTTTTGTTGATAAATTATTGAAGTTTTAGAAATTAAGGTTGAAAATATTGAATTCAACACTTCAATGATTTTTCAACAAGAAGGAATGCATTTTACAAGAAAATGTATAAGAACAATTTTCTCTCAAATTTGTATGAAGAATCGAAAAAAAGTTTTTTCAAACGTAAATGTGGTAATTTTGAAAAATTTATCATTTTTGGCGACCTTAGACAGATTGGAAGCAATTTACCTTATGCACCCAAATTCTAGGGACGTTCTATTTGATATAAGTACTAAAATTTCCGCACTATGAGAAGTCGCCAAATTGTGTACAAAAAATTCGATACGCCCTAATAGATATATTAAAACAATATTTTATTTATTGGACTTATAAATTTAGTTGGAGGAAGCTACGTGCCAATGAATTTTTCATTGTGGAGCAGGTTTTACAGGAATGAAATATGTGAAAATTAATTTTTTTGTATAAAATATGTCAATATAATATTTTATCATTTTAATATAGTTTGTGATGCGATAAGATAAGATACAAATAGTATATTGTGCAACTAGGGGGGAAAATTGGCTTTTTCTAGCGAGGGTGATGAAAAAACATCACCCAAGTCTGAAAAAGACACTCCCCCCTTGTTGCACACCGTACTTTTCATGATAAGTGCACGAATAGGCCACTTGTCATGCATATGAAAGGAATGGGAAGTTCGAGGAATTTACAAAGTAAAACAATAGTATATTGAAAATTTCAAAAATTTCAGTAATTTTGAAAATTTCGAAAATTTTGAAAATGTCGAAAATTTTGAAAATTTTGAAAATTTCGAAAATTTTGAAAATTTTGAAAATTTCGAAAATTTTGAAAATTTCGAAAATTTTGAAAATTTCGAAAATTTTGAAAATTTTGAAAATTTCGAAAATTTTGAAAATTTCGAAAATTTTGAAAATTTTGAAATACTTATATAGACACACACATTCATCGGATATAGGCTGCAGATTGAGAAAAAAACTACTCCCTTGGGAGGAAAAGACTTTTCCTCCTAAGGGAGTAATTTTTTTCAGTAGTTTTTTCCCGCTGCTAAGAAAAACTCGATTTTCCATTCATTTTACATGCATGGAAAGTGGCCTTTTACGTGCACGTATCATGAAAAATACTTCGTGCATGAAAAGACCACTTTCCATGCATGTAAAATGAATGGAAAATCGAGTTTTTCTTAGCAGCGGGAGGAAAAAAATTTTCTCACCTTTTTTGGCTTCTCCTTTGAAGTTTGACATTTCCGTACATCCCCCATCCTCCAAGGTGATTAGGGGTTTAGGATCAAACTCGTCTTCTTCATTCTGCATCCTGCCGCATCCTCCGGTCGTCTACTTCGAGCAGCATCGACTGGCCATCCTCTGGACAGATTCAACCCCGACACCTACGTTCCTCTACATCAGGTGAGGGAGTCTGGGCTCAACTCAGTTACTTACGTTCCTCAGCATCGGTCTGAGGAGCACTTAGAGGTACTCAACCCTAGCTCCTACGTTTCTCTGCATCGGGCAGGGGAGTGAGAGCTCAACTCAGTGACCTACGTTCCTTTGGATCAGTCCGAGGAGCGTTTTGTATCTATTACCTAGTGGCCTTCGTCTAGCAACAGTTTTACTCAGCTGTTTCGCCATGTTCTTCCCTTCTATTCTCTTCGTAATTTCTAACCTCCTTGATGATAGTCCTTACGTAGTTGTTTACTACGCACCAGCCATCTTTCGACGCTAGCATAGCTGTCCTCATTGACTCAGGGGTCACCCTAGCCTCAAGGTACTGCTCGAGTCCCTCTCGTTCCATTTAGTATCGCGAACAGTTGCAGAAGACATTTTCCGCATCTTCGTTAGCTTCCAAACATACTGGGCAATTTGGATTATCCTCTATCTTGAAGCGGTGTAGGTAGGCTCGAAAGCACCCATGTCCGCTCAAAAACTGCGTAAGGTAATAATTCACTTCCCTGTGTCGTCTATTGGTCGAGCCAACAATATATGGTATGAGGCGGTGCGTCCATCGCCCATTTCGACTGGAGTCCTATCGTCTTTGCCACTCAGCTAGGGTTTGTTCCTTTGCGGATTTCCAAACTTCCTTTTGAGTCTTGTCACCACGCCGGTTTTCTTCGTATATATTCTTTCGTTCTGTTGCTAGGAGGTCAATAGGCGGCATACTTGAAATAACGCACACTGCATCTTATGATACTGTTTGGTAGGCAGAAGCGACCCGCAATGCACTTCTCCTATAAACTGTTGACAACTTTCGTGCATAGGACTTCACCAACATAGCGTCCGCCCATATTGGGGTACCGTATAACATAATTGATGTAGTTGTACACTGGCGAGGAGTAACCTTCGACCCTGCGTTTGCCAACCTACATTTGGCATTAGTCGCGATAGTGCAGCACCGACTTTTGCTGCCTTATTGCTCGCCCTCTCAAGATGCTGCTTAAACGTTAGTCTGGCATCTATGGTGATTCCCAGGTACTTAATGGTCGGCTGAGAGTTTATTTTGTGCGTGTATAAGAGTATGTATAGGAGTGTCTGCACAACACCCATTGTGCTAGAGCAAATATCTGTCTTTGTCCACACAAGTCACGTTTTAAGTTCGGACATTCCCGAAAAGTTATGTACTAATATGAAAATATATAAGTATATGGACTTTTATTGTGTTAATATAATTAATAACATACTTTGATTAAAAAAAATTGACACGGAAGAAGATTATTAAGTTAAGAAGAACTATTAAAAGTTAACAGACAAAGCGAACTAAGATTTACGTCAGCTTGGGGTGCGTAATTACACGGGTTGATAGATCTTATTTAAACTTGTACATATAAATATATATGTTGAAACACTGGGGTCTGCTAGCGCAGTCCAGCGTTCGCAAATCTATGTTCGCGCGCCGTCACGCTCCAATGCATACACGGTGGCGGGGCACCTCGGCCCAGGGCGCCAGGCATCGAGATGCCAGGGATTCCGCGATCCCCTTTCCGTGTGAGCGCCACCGTGTGTTGGGACCCGACGGCGTGGGAGATGAGCTCGGCTAGCTCTAAGGAAAGGGTGGAGTATCGAACAGGGTCGTGGATCATAAAACTCATTAAGGCTTGCTGCAGGTATGATATATTGTATTTATTCTTCATTTTTCCTCTTAACCACGGCAACCTGCCGAAAACCTGCGGCCTCTACAGTCCAGAAGCACTACGCTGAACTAACTAAACCACTATGCGGCACGTCACGCCACCGATCGAGGTCATCGTGAGTAAGAGCAAACTTCTACACGCGGCCCCGCAACGATTTTAATAATTCTAACCTCTCTCCGGGGAGGTCACTCGCGCCCACCGAGCAATCGACGCCGCCGCCACGCTCGTCAGCGCGCCGTCCGCCGACTTGCCAGTGCGGGCGAATACCCGCCTCGCCTCTCTGGTCGTCTACCGGCCCCGACGACCAGCGCGTCCGTCGCGGCGTATCCTCGCGAGTTATGCGACTTCCCCGGCCCATCAGACGCTTATTTTTTCCATATACCGCATCGTGGGAAAACCCGTACTCTATACTGACTTCTCGAAACCCACCTCACGAGGTGACGACCTCGACACGACCGCGCGACGACACACCACTTGTCCGCCCTCTCCGCGCACACTCGTGCATCCTGACGGCTACTTCACGGAAATTCTACTAATAGCTAGTTTACCCTAATCACTAACTTACTTACTAACGGTAGCTCGGTAACACGCAGTAATCGGTAGCTGATAGGGATGGCGGGGTGAGGAAACGATAGCGAGGAGGTACAATACGAGGTGAGAGCGATAGCGAGGGAATATGCACAATACATGGGTAACGATAGCGGGGAATTGTGCGATTGCAAGAGCACGGAAAAGACAAACGGTAGCTTGAGCGGAGAGTAACGATAGCGTGAAAGGAACGATATCGAGGAAAAACGAGAGCCTACAAAATTCGCAGCAGGCGACGAGACCTCACGACACTCGACTCGCCGCCCTTGCCACGACCGTCAAAGTGCATTGCGTCGCACTAACCGTGTCGCGACGCGTTCATCCGAGGCACAGCCGCACTAATGTATTCGCACGCTAAGTACACTTTTACTTACTTGCTATGATAGCGAGATCGAATAGGAGCTGCAAATGGCGCGCGGGTACAGGTGTCACGAGACAATAGAGAACCTCGGTGAGCAGCGCAGACGTCCTATCGGTAGCAGCGTTGCGGAGCGAAAGAGAGCGAGCTCTCCCGACGCGGCAACACGTGGCCGCAGGGCCAGCGCTGCGCGCGCTCCCCGCGCGAACTACTCCCCCTCCTGTGCGCCTACTCGCGACTCGACCTGCCACGTTGCGAGGTTGTCGTCGCCTCTCTATTGCGCGGCGCAAATTATCCACTTGTAAAGTGCAGTCGAACTGCCACGTTACAATGTATTCATAAACAAGGAGATCAGGAGTTATGATGACAAAATTGGAATCGAAAGAGGAATTATGCTGATTTTTGCGGAATTATGCAGACGTAAAACACCATTTTCATCCACACACTGATCTGTGCCATGCTGATGAAGTTTGTCATTACCAATGTTTTTATTTTTTTCATCCTTATAGAATAGGTGTTTTTCACACTTTTCCCCAAACTTGCATTCAATTTTTATTGTTTTTTTTAAGAGCGGGAAATTTTACATAAAAAACAGTTTTAAAAAGCATGCGCTCCAGATTTTTCCAAAAATACAAAAATTCGATTTCGCTTCTGTCATAATTGCAAAATCTACAATGTAGGTAGACCAGAAAAATGTTGAGCACTTTTCTGGGAGACCAGAAATGAAGAGAAAAATTTTTCTTTGAGACCAGAAATATTATAAAAATTTTCTGGGAGGCCAAAAAACTACATGACCCGAACCTGCGTTGCCTCTGTGTGTGTATGTATATATATATATATATATATATATATATATATATATATATATATATATATATATATATATATATAATATAAAAAAACAAATTAAATATATATATTGTAACGGTTTAACTCTCCCCAAGAGACTGGATAGTCAGTCGGTTCCAGGATCGGGATAGGGGAAAGGAGCAAAAAAGAGTCTGTTTTTATATTCTCAACAATAACAAAATATATTTCTTAATTAAAGAATAGCAATTTGGAATCAGTTGTTAAATCCCGGCTGAAACAAAAATCAATTATGCGTCTTGTTAAAATTACTTCGCCTTTACAAATAAAATTGTTTAGATTAACGCGGT
The DNA here is from genome assembly GCA_037356405.1 of Nasonia oneida. Classification (NCBI taxonomy): domain Eukaryota; kingdom Metazoa; phylum Arthropoda; class Insecta; order Hymenoptera; family Pteromalidae; genus Nasonia; species Nasonia oneida. The sequence goes on along the minus strand of JAZHPH010000367.1, from coordinate 67,256 downwards.
TGACAATTTACAAGAATATATATACGCGATTTCGTTACAAGAATGATTCGGTGTTCGCTGCTGCGGTGTATCGGTTCGATGGCGGTATGACGTGTCGGTTGCGGATTTTGAGGTTAGGAATTCATTTGGTACGGTGAAGTCGTGTGCGCACGGCTACGCCGATCCGAAGGTGTCGTGTAACAACGATCTCGACCGCTTTGTGTGCACACAGTAATCCCTCAGATTTGTGGAGTCGTGAGCGCGCGGCTTCACAAATCTTCGTCGCTCGTCTCGTTGCTCCTTTTATCCTGTGTGCGCACAGAAATAAAGCGAGTCGTGAGATGTCGGCGTAAGGCTGGCTTTGTTGGTCAGGGATTCACCTTTGTTTCACCAGGACGTGAGCGCACAACAGGGCGAATCGCCGGCGGAACTATTGTTACTCCCTTAACCCTGTGGGCTCATAGTGGCAGAAGGTGGCAGCAATATGTCGGAATGTAGGTTAGGATTTTACGGCGCCACAAGGTGTCGCCCACGTGTGCTCACGTAGACGAGGCTTGATGTCGCTTGGGTGTTCCGGGTTGCCTCGTGTGCTCTCGATGGCAATTCGGAGTTTCGGGTTTCGGAGTTTTGTGGTTTCGGTTCGTCTACCAAATCGTCACGTGGGCTCACGAGACGATTTCGTCGACGTAGGTCTATCTCTCGCTGTTCTTTGTAGTAACGTGTGCGCCGCTTGCGCTGCCAGCGACGTATAAATGTGTGAATTTGTGAGACGATCTCGAAATTTCGCTTGTTTACATTTTTTCTGTGAGCAAAAATCCATTCGTGTCGCTGTGCATTTAACTCCATATAGCAAAAATTAGCCGCTTTTTCGCTGATTTGTTTTGATCGCGCCCGGCGCGGTGCTTTCGGATTCTCTATAGCGGTTGTGTCCACAGACTTAAGGTCCGTGTGCATAGGAGTCGACCTAACCTAGTTCCTAGACCCTAGTGATTTTTGCGGCTGAGTGTACAATAACGGCTTCATTGGTCGCAACTTATCGGATTACCCTGAATACGTCTTAAACTCTACAAATTCGCTTATTTTCGCTATAATCTAACTTGAAACTAAAATATAATATACTAATTTTATTCTATAAACGAAATTTCTACCTTCTTCGTCTTCTTCGAAGCTACTCCCGATTCCTTCGTCGGTTGTGCGCCATCGTAGTCTTTGTGCCTGGTGCCTGTTGAACTTTCGCCTCTGTCTCTTTTTCTCCCGGTTGACTGGGCTCATAAATATTCGAGCATGAACGGACCCTAGGACATTCATGCCGATGATCCTGTGTGGTTGTTGTTCTGCCACTTCTGCCCAAGGACCCGTCACGACGAAGCCCTTTATTTTTGTTTGGACTAGTAGAGTCTTTTGGATGTTACTGCTGGTATGGCTGGCGAAACAAAGCTCAATTGCTGACTCTGCTGTTATTGCTTCGACTCCATGTTCCAGACAATATTCCGCGGCTTCTGGGCTCAGGGTGGAGATTCGGGCTCCGGTGTCGATGATGGCGAGAATTTCTTGTCCGTATACCGATATCTCTACCGACATCGGTGTGGCTCTCACGAGGGCGCTTCTGACTAGCCGGTTGTCCATCCTTCTTGGCGCTGGTTTGACGACTGACTGTAGTTTTTCGTCGTTGGTGCATTTATAGCTCCTGTTCTGCGTCGGTGAAGGGCTTGAGGTCTTTCACGTGTATATGTTTCACTTAGCGCCCTCTGTCGTCCTGCAGATCAAATATAACCGGCGACACTTGTCTTTTGACCGTAAGCGGCTTTGAGTATTTTAGATGTTTGCCTACATATTGGGCGACCATTGTTTTTACCACCCTGTTGGTCCGTTCTACCGGGTTGCATTGTGGATTATACGGCGGGATTTTTCGGTGATTTACCCCGTTTTCTTTTAGGAATTCTTCAAATTCTCTGCTGACAAATTGTCGACCATTATCGCTGACTAGCGTGTTGGGACAACCATGGCGGAGGAAAACTTTTTCCTTTACGTGACGGATTATGGCCCTGCTGGTAAATCTGCCCTGCATTACTAGTAGCCATATGTTTCCTTTGTTGGACCGTGGTTGAGGTCCGACAAGATCAATCGAGACCATCTGCCAAGGCTGTTCTCTGCGCTTTTGTCTGTTGTTGGGCTTTGTAAGTTTGGCAATTTATGCAGCTACGCACGTACCTGGCTCCATCCTGTAACATACCTGGCTAGTAGTACCTTCGGGCCAGTCGCTGTAGTGTTTTGGCCACTCCTAAATGCCCTGCGGTCAGATCGTCATGGCATTCTCTTAAAACTTCTGTTCGTTTTTCGGTGGGTATGCAGATTTTCCAGTCTTCGGTCGCGTCTGTGTCGTTAAAATCCAACGTGTGTAGGATATGGCGGTGTAATGCTCCATTCTTGATGCAGTACTCCGGATAGGTTTTTGGATCCTGCCGGACAGCAGTCAATTTTTTTGTGTAGCATGTGCAGTTCGTTTCGATATCGATGTTGCATACAGCTACTGGTTGTCTGGATAGAGCATCTGCGACGATGTTATCCTTACCTCTTCGGTATTTGACCTCGTAATCCCACTGTGCTAATTCCATCGCCCATCGTGCTAATCTATCGGACGGATTGTCAATCTTCTTCAGACATTTAAGAGACTGGTGGTCTATCAGGACGACAAAATGATAGCCCTCGAGATACTCTCGGAACTGCCAAATTCCCCATTTTATGGCGAGACATTCTTTTTCTGTTGCTGAGTAGTTCCGTTCGGCCTGGTTTAATGATCGGCTGGTATAGGCGATCACTCGTTCTTTTCCCTCCTCTTCTTATGTTAGGACTGCCCCTAATCCTTCGTTGCTGGCATCGGTTTGTAACACAAATGTCTTGGCGAAATCTGGGCACGCTAGGACTGGGGCTTGCACTAGGGTCTTCATTGAGCCTTTCGAATGCTTCTTGTTGGTCGAGAGCCCACTCCCATTTCACTTTCTTCTTTAATATTCTGTTAAGGGGGGCCGTTTTCTTTGCTACTTGCGGAATAAACCTCCTGTACCAGGATATTAATCCTGAAAACCGGCGTAACTCTTTGAGGTTCGTTGGTGGTTGCAGATCGGTGATTGCCCTTACTTTCTCTGGGTCCATATGTAGCCCCTCCTCGTCGACGACATGACCTAGGTATTTCAGCTGTTTTCTGCAAAAGTGGCTTTTCTCCCAATTCGGCTTCAGCTTGGCGTCCCGTAATCGACGGAAGGTTTTGCTAATCAGCTGTAGGTGCTGTTCAAAGTCCTTTGTAACAATGACTATGTCATCGAGGTAACACATTTGGTTCCAATTCTGGTGTGGTGACTGCGTTCATTAGCCGCGTGAATGCTGCTGGTGCCGAGTGTAAACCGAATGGAAGAACCTTAAATTGCATTAAGCCTCTTCCGGGAGCGGTTAAAGCGGTATACTTCTTGCTTACCTCTGACAGCGGTATTTGCCAGTATCCATTTTTTCAGGTCGATCGTGGTTAGGTACTTTGCTCCCCGGAGTTTGTTTAGTGTCGCGTGAACTTGTGGTAGCGGATGTGCATCTTTGATGCTGATTTTGTGGATGCCCTGGAAGTTGCAAAAACGCCTCTTTCCATCCTTTTTCTTTACGAGAACTATGCTGGAGCTCCAAGCGCTGTCGGATGGCTCAATCACATCTTCCTGTAACATTTCTTCGACAGCCTCGTCGATTATTTGTTGCATGGCGGGGTTGCGTGGCCAGTAGCGTTGTTTGACTGGATTTGATTAGGTTACCTTTATTGTGTATTCGATGAGCGGTGTGGGCCCCTGTATACTTCCGAAGAGTTCTTTTTCGTATTGGATGATTTCGTCCACTCGTGTCTGTTGATCTTTCGAGATTTCCTGAATGCCGACGTCGCTGACTGAGAGTACCGAGGTATTGGACCGGTTGGTTTGTAATTCCTTTCCGGCTATGATCACGTGGATGTTCAGTTTGCATAACACACCCGTCCCCAATAGCATCTCATGGCGTAGCCCTTTCATTACAATAAATTTGTTCCTGAAGGTGGCGCCGAGGGTCGTCGCCTTACCTTTCACATAGTCTGTCAGCTCGGTGGTTGAGCGGTCTGCCAGTGTAGCGATCGTCTCTTGCTTCCCATATCGCCAACCGTTGTTTCGTCCGATCATGGCGGTTTCTGGTCTTATGAATGAACTTACGGCCCCTGGATCGACCAATGCCAGCACCGTATCATAGTTTATTTGTAAGTTTACGAGGTATCGGCAGTCTTGGGACGGTCTCCCGCTACTGTAGAGCCGTCCCTTGGCGCGTTTCCCGAACGATCCGGGAATCTGTGGCAGTCTCTTGTGAGACCGCCGTCCTTTCCACATACGGAATAGAACTTCCGCGATACATTTTTGCAGTCGGCGCAGGAATGGCCGCGTTGTTTGCAACGCCAACAGCATTCGGCTCTATTATAATAGTCGGTGGTGTTTTTACTTGTGGAGGCGCTATTGATGGCGGTTTTTTGTTCTTGTTCGCAGTTTGTCAGCAATATCTTCGTATTCTTCGATGCGCTGTATGAGCTGAGGTATGTCTGTTATCTCTTCCCTGCGCACCCGCAATTGTAACTCAGGTTTCATATAGTAATATATATTGTCGAGTTGCTCTATCACCGTATATCCTCCCCTTCTTCTCATCAGGGTCGTTAATGCATTGCAGTAAGACCTTATGTTCTCGTTGGGTTTTTGAATCCTTTCGGCGACTTGTCTTGTTAGATTCCGTCGTTCTCCGCTCGATAAATAAAAATTTCTTAACCTGATTTCGAGCTCCTCCCAGGTTTGATAGTCGTTGGCGTAATTTCGTCGCCATTGGAGGGCTTCTCCTCGCAGCAGTTCAGGGGCTCCTTGCAGCAGTTGTTCACCGGTAAATCCGTACGATGCCTGTAAGTTCCCGGACCCGTTCTAAGAAAGAGTAGATGTCTCTTCCCTCAAAGTGACAGTTCTATTTGCGTATCTGGTCGAGAACTTTGTTTTCTTCGCGTTGCGGATCTCTTCAAGCGTTCGTTGAATTAATTCGTAGCGTTCGAGTTCTAGGTCTCGTTTCAAATCGGCTTCTTCATCATACCCAGTTGGATCTTCTGCTTTTCCGACGAAATCCTGTGGATTCTTTTGGACATATCGAACTAGTCGTTGGCGAAGCTCTACTACGGTACCCTCGCAGTTGAGGTTTCTCCCCCGCAGTTCGGCGATAAGCTGCTCCTTATTGAGGCGGTAAATTCAACTAATCCTCATCGTAAAAAAAATCCCAGGTTTTAGTTTGAGACGAAATTCTGTGTACAATTTATCGTAAAAAAAATTTTTTTTTTAGGTGATATATTGTAATGGAATCCCCGATTCCATTACGCGCCTACGACGCCAATTTTAGTAGGTCACACAATTTTTACGCACGCAACAAGAAATACACATACGTGAGACACTCGCGAGCATCGTCATTGCAGCAGCCGCAAGCAGTATTTCCCACCACAACGTATTCCTACAAAAATAGGATTAGAGGCGTAGCGACAAATCGCGCTCTAGGCGAAGATCATCCGAAGGAATGGCTAACGCCAAGAAAAAAAATGACGGCGACGAAATAAAAAAGATGTCACTAAACGAGTCGCGATATTCCTCACGAAAAGCGACGAAAATCAATATAGCTATGCGGAGAGGAAGCATCGGTCGAGCACGCTCTCCCGAAAACAAATCGGGAAAAGAACACATGACAGTACGTAAGCGACGAAAAGCAGCAGGAGAGCTGTCACAAGACGCTTTTCCTAAAAACTCAAGGTAATAAAAATTTTACGAGGTCACGCAAAGTCAAGAGGAAAGTCGTGAGAATATTAGGCACTCCTAAATATGTAAAATCAAGGCTACAGAATTTCCAGTATATAAAGGCCGGGAGCAAAAGGGTGCACATCGTCAGTTTTTTTTTGAAGTCGCCTTACAAGTCGAATCACTGCAATCGTCAGACCACTAAATTCGAACCAGTTTATAAGTTAATATTGAATCGCTACCAGTCGCGAGTAATATCAGTAAAAAAGACTTCATCGCTGAAAAATATAGACCTATGAAAATAGTTGAATTACTCGGGAAAACAAACGGTTTTACCTCCGCGGTACCAAGTTGTATAAGTGCCACGATCACTGAGACACGCCATCCTCTCTCGTCGCTAAGAAGAGAGACGACACATCAAGGCGCTCATCTGTCTGCACCTGCTCGAAGGAGGAACGAGCCGAAGGGATCCGAGACGCACACCAGCTTGACCGCACTGAACCACCGACGCCAGGCTCAAGGAGCAACAAGGACCCACAGCTGCAACCTCCTGCCGCTCGCATCTCTACACACACACACACACTCACACATATATACACTGCAAGGTACTTTTCTCTTTTCTCTAATACGAGTGAAATACATTATAGTAGTTGCTTTAAAACTTAACCCCGTCTAACAATAAGTGATTTCGTTATCCGGCTCCCTTTCCCGGAAGGCAGTGACCGCATCTGCGGTAGCCAAAAGGGATTTCCTTGTAAATCTAAATGAATAATAAATAACAGCAGATAGGGACTCGAATAAAAGTAAGTATATTGGTGAGTTGCGTTCATTCCGACGTAACAATATTCTCAATCGGGTCCCTGTTCGGGCGCCATGTAACGGTTTAACTTTCCCCAAGAGACTGGATAGTCAGTCGGTTCCAGGATCGGGATAGCAATAACAAAATATATTTCTTATTTAAAGAATAGCAATTTGAAATCAGTTGTTAAATCCCGGCTGAAACAGAAATCAATTATGCGTCTTGTTAAAAATACTTCGCCATTACAAATAAAATTGTTTAGACTAACGCGGTTGACAATTTACAAGAATATATATATATATATATATATATATATATATATATATATATATATATCTACGCGATTTCGTTACAAGAAAGATTCGGTGTTCGCGGCTGCAGTGTATCGGTTCTGTTGCGGTATGACGGGTCGGTGGCGGATTTTGAGGTTAGAAATTCATCCGAATGTGTCATGTAATAACGATCTCGACCGCTCTGTGTGCACACAGTAACGGCCGGGATAGTGTCACGGTGTTTTGAGGTTATCCCTCGGATTTGTGGAGTCGTGAGCGCACGGCTTCACAAATCTTCGTCGCTCGCCTCGTTGCTCCTTTTATCCTGTGTGCGCACAGAGATAAAGCGAGTCGTGAGATGTCGGCATAAGGCTGGCTTTGTTGGTCAGGGATTCACCTTTGTTTCACCAGGCCGTGAGCGCACGACAGGGCGAATCGCCGGCGGAACTATTGTTACTCCCTTAACCCTGTGTGCTCACGATGGCAATTCGGAGTTTCGGGTTTCGCAGTTTTGTGGTTTCGGTTCGTTTACCAAATCGTCACGTGGGCTCACGAGACGATTTCGTCGACGTAGGTCTATCTCTCGCAGTTCCTTCTAGTAACGTGTGCGCACGATACTACCCGGAGTGGAGCTCGAGTAGAACAGCCTGTCGCGCCGCGCGATCCGCCTTATAAAGGCGCGCGGTGCGGATGTGTATAGGTGCGTTCACGGCGCGTCGTCGTTGGGTCGCTCGCCGGCTGACGCGCTCCGTGCTCGTGCGGACTCGCACTGCGATTGTTACGCGCGCGCGACCACTCCGCGTCATCCGAATTCGCCTTTCGTTCGTTGCGCGCGCGCGCTCGCTGCACATGCCGCGTCTATGGCGACCGCCTTCACACGTATTTACATGTGCGAGACTCGTGTCTCGTTACTTCTCCCCCTCCCTTCGGAGCGCCCTTAGAGAAAAAAAACAACCACTCGTGACGATAAGAGAAGAATAAATCTAAATAAAAACTCACTTCGGTGATTCTGGCCTCGCCTACATGTCTAACTTCTCCCGTCGTCGGTACCAGGCGGAGTAGTCGCTTAACGCCATTGTACCGCACGCCTAACCTTTTACTTTTTTATAAGTTAATGTTTTTGATGTTATTAAAGGCGTATTTTTAAAAAAGTTAAGAAAAATGTGTAGAAATACGAAGATAGCTGTTTTGATTGGGAACAAACTAGTAAACGTAGAAGACAGCAATTATAAAATGAAGAAAACTGTTTTGAATTATGAAAAAACTATTGTCTTCACTTATTAATAGTTATTGTCTGTTGTATTCATTTTTTTATTTAATTTCTAAATTGTAAAATTTTACACCTGAAAAAAAATCCAACTGAAGAATCTAGCAAACTAAACAAAACTGAAGTTAACAAAAGATTACTGTTATCTGTGTCTCAATTTCGACATTTTTCTGCTATTATCTGCAGTTCATAACGTTTTTTTTTCAGTTGTTTTCATTTTTCTTTTTTGTTAGGGATTCAAGATATCGTTATCATTTAATACAAAAGTAAAAACCGCTGCCAATTCATTGGCACGTAGCTTCCTCCAACTTAATTTATGGTCTCTATATGTAATATTTTGTTCTAATATAAGATGTTTTCACGCATTTTGTGATTGTCTGGGCTATTATATTAGTATGACATAAATTCATAGGGAGATACTTTAATGACGTGCAACGACACCCCTATAAAAGGAAGAAAATTTTTTGAGAAAAATCGGTTTTTACATTTCAGCTTTTTACTTGAGAACTACTGTACGAAATCGTTTGAAATTTTAACAGCAGATAGCGTTTTTTATGATGTATCAGCAAATAAAATTTTGAAGCATTTGACTACATTGTTTGAGAGATATAATGAATCAAAAAATTTTCAAAAAAACATTCAAACCTTGATATCTTAAGAACCATAGGGATCTGAAAGCTGCGCAATGAACTTAGCCAAACCACATAAAATATCTACCTTTTCACAAAAACTCCAGTGCAATAAGGCCTTTTTACGTCCGTAATTAAGGCACAAAAAACTCATTTTTTCATTTTTCGATTTATTACTGAAAAAAGAAGTGTTTAAATCACTTGAAATTTTAATGGAATATAGCTTGACACGTGACCCATTAACATGATTTTTTTGGTGAGGTTATGATGTTTAGTTTCAGAGGATATGAATTTTTTAAAAAAACATCACCGTTTTTATTTTATCTGCTGAACAAAGCGGTCGATCCCGAGGACCAAACGAGGAAAAGTAGGTAATTTTATTCTCATTTAAATACATTTTAGCTGAATTATTCGTAACAATGGGATGATTGAAAAAAACGCAAAAAAGTGTTTATCAAAAATCAAAAAATGTCCATAAAAAATAATCAGTTGAGTAAATAAAAAAAAACTGTGTTTCCGAGTTCAGAATACAAAAATAGATATGCATGTCAAATTTTATTGATATTGACGGAGTAGTTCCAGAAATATTACGGTATACATACACACGCATCCATACGGACATTTTCTAAAAATACTTGATTTGAACTTCTAACACATCAAAAAGTAATTTCTAGAAGTTTTGACGAAACTCAAAATTTTACTATTACAAAGCTTCCTCTAGGAGGAAGCAATATGGAATTATGTATTACATTTTAGTACAGAATATCAATGTTATGATTATTATAATCTTACAATTTACATTATATTATAAATGTAAATAAAAAAATGTTTAATTAACTTTATGTTAGATTTTGTTAATATAATTAATACTGTTATCAAATAATTACAAAGAGTTTAAGAACATTTTTTAATATTCAAAATTTATTTCTATTCTATTCTATAATTTTATAGCCGGTGTGTACTAGTAGCTATAACTACTTTTATAGAATGTTGGCTGTATTGAATATATTCATTTATACTTGATGGTAATTAATTCTTATGAAAAGTTTATGAAGTCGTGTTTTTGATTGGTTAGAGTTTATCGATTTAGCAATCTGATTGGAGCATTTCAAAAATGTTCCACAAGAATTAACGACCATCGAGTGTACATATATTATTTAACAGTATATTTAATCACAATTAATTTGTAAATCGCGAGCGAAGCGAGCGTTTTTTGCTAGTAAATCATATTAAATATCATACTTGCTTGAACCAACTTCTTTCAATCAAACTTACTGTATATACTAAATCTCTAAAAAAAAAAATTAACTTTTAAAAAAGTAAAAGGTTAGGCGAGTTTGATATATTCCGCAACAAAATTACAGATAGAAAAGAACTGAGATCAATCAAACAAAGTCAAGCTTATTATATTTAATCGTAATGAAGCAAAGAACAACTCTCAAGATAATTACTACGTCACTTGCCATGCCCGTTTCATTTTGTTTATTGGTGAACAACTAAATTTTCTTTTTATATACAGGGTGTTTCATTTTAATCCGACCACGACAAAAAACCATGGAAAAACTAATTTTAACGAAAAATGACCTTCACAAAAGTTGAAGGGGGTAAAGGGGGCCATCGAATGACACAAACACCTATGACCTTGAAGGTCATTGTGTTTTTTTAACGGGAACCCCTATTTTGACCTCGGAATACGGAGCAGCGGAAAAAATTACGTTGGAAATTCAAGTTTGCCTTAGTGACCTTGAGAAGGTCAATTCAAGGTCAAATAAGAAGTATCAGCCTAAGATTGTTTTCCTTTCAATTTTTTCGTAGAATTATCATTTTGTTATTGTAATAAACATTAAGAGAATAATTGACTTAAAATATGATTATGCTTTGCTGAC